>CM077034.1:128033536-128290766 GCA_039090855.1 Macrothele yani
GAAAAAAAGTTCGGTACAGTGCTGGTAGATATAAATAAGACGTGGATTTTTCGGAGGAACTGCCTTGTTACTAAAAAAGTCGCTGTCTTAAATTGCAAAATTAAGACTTTCAGCGACATCTAGCGTTACAGTTATCAGGTAAAAACGAAAGTTTTGTTACATCGAAGTTTCACCTAATGAGATTTTATCGTTTAGTTTTACAGTAAAGCTAACTTAACGAAAAAGGTTGCAATCAACTAAAATCAGTTAAACAGTAAAACATTATACAATATAAAAAAACGTAAAAATAACAAAAGTATAAGAGTTGTTCCAAGCCATGCCCCGACGAAAAGATCAAAGAGTTATCCGGTTTCAACGGAAATACAGGGTGAAGAACAGGAGAAATCAACTGCTTACTACAGACCTGCCAAACCTTGCTACTTCGCAGGTTAGACAATCAATCGATTTATGAGACTAACATAAGGTCCTTATACTTTCACAGCTCACAAACAATGCGCATAACTCCGGCATCACCATTCGTAAGACCTGGTGGTTCACGTCACTGGGAAATCATTCGAAATAATGATTAATTATTAGCAGGTGAGGTGATAACATCCTCCTCCTAGAACATAGATTTAAAAATAAAAATAAATTCCCCGTGCAGGCTGTCCTGCGCAGCGAACGCATGAAAATAAATTTATTAGAATCTTATTTTAAGAAAACCTAATTTTTTCTAGAATATAATTTTAACTGTTACGGAGCATTTCTATAAAATCACAATAAGTATTAATGATTATAATTTTTACTCAGAACCCGAGACCACAGTCTGTCGCTGAGAAACTCGTTAGCTTCTTCGCCTTGTAGTGGAAGCGAATCAATCTTTGAGAGCATTACTATTATTGTTATTAATGTGGTATTTAAAAATAGAGAAAATATAGACAAATTATGCTGACCCTTCCACAGCCGAAATATTACCTAACAATACCTCTGAAAAAAATAAAAAAGATAACTTCTCTTCGGGATATAGATTTGCGCTAGCGAACTCGCTTTTTGCTCTAGGAATTGAAATTTATAAACTGTGAGATGAGAGGTCTTCAAAGCATAAAAGTTGTGGTAGCCTTACAAAATGCAAACATACTTACTAGAGACCTGCCTAACAATTTTTATCTAACCAAATTTGCAAGGGATTAAAAAACAAAATAATAATCATGACCGCTCTAAGCATCGTGGAATACAGGCACCGTTTCGCGGTAGTGTAGGGTACCAAGACAATAAGTGGTAGCAAGGGATGCAAAACTTGCCACGAAAAATGCGTATCACGACATTAATTAAAGGTAGCAAGGGATACCTCTCTTCCACGAAAAATGCGTATCACGACATTAATTAAAGGTAGCAAGGGATACCTCACTTCCACGAAAAATGTGTATCACGACATTAATTAAAGGTAGCAAGGGATACCTCACTTCCACGAAAAATGTGTATCACGACATTAATTAAAGGTAGCAAGGGATACCACACTTCCACGAAAAATGTGTATCACGACATCAATTAAAGGTAGCAAGGGATACCACACTTCCACGAAAAATGTGTATCACGACATCAATTAAAGGTAGCAAGGGATACCACACTTCCAGGAAAAATGTGTATCACGACAAGCAACTTCAAATGGGATAACGCCTGTGTTTGCTGCAAGAAAACTTTTTTTTAGTTTCGCAAAAATAGCATAAATCTCATCATGGAGATGAAAAAAGAAATCCTCTTTTAGGAGGAAGGTCCTTTGCTAGTGCCCTGGAAACATAGAGCATAGACGTTGACATTGATTAAGTCCTGGGAGTCCAGGGAGTCCTGGACAAAATACTCTACCAGACAATATTACAATTTTCCGGACTACCATGGGGTACCCAAGAAGTTTAAAAATTTGTAGAACAGTTTTATTTGTGCAGCAGAGCGTGAGTACCTCAAAAGCAAATACATTATTTCATACATGTTTAAGTACCTTTTTTGGCTGTAATAAAATAAATAAAAGCTATTTTTAAAAAAATTTAAATTCAAGAAATTATAAATCTGAGAGAAACGTACCGTAAGTATGTCCTTAAGAGATGTCACAACATGCTCTCTGATGTTATTATCCCCATTTTCTTCTGGAGTCTAGGCAGAAGAAAGAATAAGAAACGCACATGAATTTTAAAAATACAAGCAATTCACAAGCAAAGCAATCACAATATACAAGCAATCCAATCCAATTATAAAAAAAATCAATTCACGTGAGTTTATAAATAAATGCATTTAATACAAGCAAGTGATCACATATAATATGAAATTTATATCCGCAGGGCATAATGCAACTTGCAGACAACCGCAATTAAGTTGATCATACATCTTCATAAATAGAATAATTAGCTTTTCATTCAAATTTTAAATTAGAAAAAATATCAGATTTTTCAGTTGTTATTAGCTTTGTAATAAGCTTTCTACATGACTAACAAAAATGCCGTACACACCAATGAGCAACTGGATTATGACCACCGTTGTAGAGAAATGAGCGCATCTGGATACCAAACGGAGGCGCGGGATATATTCACACAGCAGTATATATACAAACCGAGGACCAGTTTTTGGTTATTGTTCGGATTACAAATGGGAAAACTGCTGATTTATCGGAGTTTCATAATGGGTAATTCTGCTGGCACGACGCCTCGGAAACGATGCGGCATGCGGGTTGTTCAGGAGCAGCTGTAGGGCGTACGTATCGTAAGTGGTGCACAGATGGCCAAACGACGATCCGTCGTCCAGCCGTTTGTAATCCGCACTCATTGATTCCAGAGGGCA
The DNA here is from genome assembly GCA_039090855.1 of Macrothele yani. Taxonomy (NCBI): domain Eukaryota; kingdom Metazoa; phylum Arthropoda; class Arachnida; order Araneae; family Macrothelidae; genus Macrothele; species Macrothele yani. Next base: position 128,036,345 of record CM077034.1, read on the forward strand.
GCGCAGACTGTCGTGCATTTTTCACAGCGACCGCAGCGCCACAGCAGTGCATCGCGGCTGTCTGTGCATGGGCCTGCGTAGCCTAAGACTCAGCCGAATCCTTATTCTCACTGCACCTCACGCGCATGAAATGGGCTCGAGATCATCGCGAACGGATTGTGGATGATTAGAAGAAAGTAGCTTGAACTGACGAATCGAGATTCCTAATGCATCATGTAGATGGCCGAGCGCGTATACGTGGATTACCAACGGAGGCTATAGTAAATAGATGCACTGTTGGGCGGAAACAGGCCGGCTTCGGGGTTTTATGCTCTGAGCGATGTTTTCCAGGGACACTAAAGGTCCCATCATCCTAATGCACAAAGGACGATCCCTAACAGCTGTAAGGTATCTGGACATCGTTGCGGACCAAGTTCACCCATTCATGGCAACTGTGTTCCCTGCTGGTGATCGCTATTACTAACAGAATAATGCGCCATGCCACACTGACGGAATCGTAAAGGAGTGGTTCGAAGAGCATGCTGGCAAATTTCGGTCAATGCCCTGGCCTCCAAATTCACCTGACATGAACCCAATCAAATATTTGTGGTTCGATTTGGAAAAGCGGGTTCGCGCTAAATCACCACCACCCCGAAATGTACGGGAAAGGGAGAACCTGCTGTTAGCATTATGGTACCAGATACCACAGAGTACCTATCGTCTTCTCATTACATTGATGTCTAGCTGAGTGGCCGCTGATTTGCGAGGCTAAAGAGTTTGTCCTACTCCTTATTAATTAGGTGATCAAAATGTAATTGCTCATCGGTGTATTCTCGCGAATATGCCGAACGTTTTTGGAAGTAATCGTGCTTTGAAAATTAGGGGTTGGCATATACGCATGTCACAAAAATTAGGTCTGGACTCGGGAATTCTGCCGCGGAATTCACCGGCGGATTAATTTATGTTTAAGATAGCGTCTTTCCGCCTGATAGTGTTATGACGTGAAGAAAAACATAAAAAAAAATGTGAAAAATATTTCTACCCAGGGTAGAATTCCCACGGAAATAGGTGCCGCTAATATGATGGGTGAAAATACTAATCCTATTTCGAATTGAGATTGAAATTTCTTGCTTCCAATCATGGGATACGTCATTATTTCCCGTGTGCAATCGCAGGACGCCCTCGATAAAACGTAAATCCCTTAACTAGTGGGGTGGACCTCAGACAATAATGCGAGCTCCCACGCTTGCTGTGAAAACCCACTTCTTCCGAGTTACCACAGCAAGCGTTGGCGCTCGTGCATGCAAAAGCCGTCCGTGGTATTCAATAAAGAAGACATACATACCCATTCGTATCCGAAAAATATGACCACCCCGGAATTACAGTGTACCCGCCCAGTGGCATCACAAAAAGTACGTTAAAAGGTAGACCACACGGAGATATAAGCGACCGGCCAGGATAAGGGAGACATAGTGCGTTACGTGAGCACAATGGGCAGAGGTAGTGAATTGACGGACGTTGAAAAAGGAAAGATCATCGGCTACCGCGCCAAGGGTGGAAGCATCTTATAAACAGCGGACTTCGTGAGCTGTTCAAGCGGAGATGTAGTAAGGGTGTACCAACAATGGATCCCAGCGACAACGAGTACCTGTGCAGCACCAAACACCATCGACCCCCGAGTAAAAAGTCGCATCTGTTGACTGGCAAAGGCCAATCTACGCGCAAGAGTGCAGCAATTGACCACGCAAATGAAAGCTGGTGCACCAAGATGCGTGTCCCGGATAACAGTAGAGTGGATCCTGCTACACATGGGTCTATGGTGTCGACGCTACTTCAAGGCGCCCATGGTAACCCACTTCCATCGGCAACGACAGCTGCAGTTCGCATTGTACCATCCTCATTGGATAGTGGAAGAGTGGAAAAAGGTTTCCTTCTCCGGGGAATTGAGATTTCTACTCCCCAGTAGTGACGAGCGGTGGCGGATACGGCGATTGACACACGATAATTAACACAAGTACAGGCCAGCGGTGGCAGCGTGCAGTCTGAGGAATATATTTCTCGTATGGCGTGGAACCGATGGTACCACTGGATTTCTCCATAAACGCCAATGGCTACCTGTTTATCCTCGCTGACCACATGCATCTCTTCATGTTGATGTTTACCCTGGTGGTGATTGTGTTTACCAACAGCAAGATGTGCCTTGCCACGTCACTAAGAGGGAGCGTGACTAGTTACAAAAGCATGACAGAGATGTGTCTGTTCTCTGTTGGTGGACGAAATCATTCGACTTCAGGCACATAGGGCATTTGTGGGACTATTTGGGGATCGACAGGTCCGAAGTTCTAACGCACAGCCACGTAATCTTCGAGACCTACGTGCACTACTGCAGTCCCAAAAGGCACGTGTGCCTTCGACAACCTTCGAACGCCTCATTGCGTCCATGCCACGCAATCCTGCCTCTGTCGTCGGGGACAATGTTGTTATTACCATTAACAGGTAGGTATTTATATTATTCTGACACGACCGTACATTGTTTAGCGATGGGTGGTAACTTCAAACAAGGCCAACACCATCGTGTTATTTTTTGAATGAAAGATCAAATAGAAGTCACCGCTATTCTACGATTATAAGTGAGTCGCGGAAAAATTCTCAAAATGTTCCTAATCCACGTCAGTTGTCCATTAATTGTTTATTCGCCTCCTAGTTATTTGTTTGGTTTCGGGTTACTATCTTTGGTGAATCCCCAGCATTGTGCGGGGGTCCAAGAGGCTGTCTGGAGGAATTTCAGGCCGCTGTGGTGCAGTGGAAGCATGTCCTTCGCGTAACTGGGAGGCGTGGGTTCGATTCTCTGTGGCCTCCGATGATAATTTTTCCGATATTCACTTATAAACGTGGATAAAGCGATGACTACTTCTTGATGTTCCTAATCCACGTCATTTGTCTGTATTAATTGAATGAAAGAATTGTGAAATTCAATTTCACCAGAAATAATTATCTATTCTTTCAACAATGCTGCATTAAGTGAAGCAATGAGTGTTAATGTGGTTATTTGGAAATCCCGACAGTGAATCGTACTTTGAAGGTTTTTACAGAACCTAATATCAGAAATCTGCACAATTCATTTCAATAAGCATCTTTTCTGAAATCTTAAAATTTAAGGTCATCTTACATGCGAGTCACGGTTTCCAAAAAAATTGAGCGCTTAAAGAAGGGGAGTCGGCTTATGTGCGAGTACATACGGTAATTTTCCTTAATTGGATATGAAATAGTACTTGCTACCCTGATTTTCCGTTAAGAATGCCACGGTTGTAGATACTTCGATGATTATGATACATGCATTCATTAACTACAATTACACCCAATTAAATACATTTAAATTTTAAGTAATTCTTAAGTAGGATTTGAATATTGACCTTTTCACCTTATGGGCCGCCTGATTTATTCGCAAAGTACAATCGTGGCCAAAAGCCATGCAGCAGTAGACCGAAAGTAAATTTGTGATGTTTGAAGTCAACTTATACAGCGTAATAGTAAAGTCAGGAATATATATTATACATCATTTCTAAGGTATTTTTATGCTATATTAAAATAATTTTACAGACTGTTATTGCCAGTAATAGAAGTGAAGTTACAACCAAAAATGTACAAGTGAGGACAAACAAATCCCGTTCTGAAAAAGCGCTCGCGTCCTTCTAGTCCACTATAGCTTTCTACGACATCCGCTAGTGAGATGCTAAATGATTTAGAATCGTCTGCCGGCTTAGAACACGGCTTCTTGTAGTCAGTTGACGGACGTTTATGCAGAATTCCTGGTGATATTTGAATTTCGAAATGTCAAAACCCCAAATATTGGTCCTGTCTCTTCAAACCAGGGCAAAAATTATTACTTTGCAGGAACTTGGATTCAGGAGTCGTATGTGGCTGTGATCATTCCACTGTTCTGCGCACCACTAAAAGAGTTGCAGAAATTGGTTCTTTGGGAAACAGAAAATCAACAGGTCAACCAATGCTCTGTACCGAACGTGATGATCGCATATTGATTCTTCTTTCCTTAAAATCAAGGTTTAAAACAGCCACGGATTTAAGAAATGAGTAGGATAATGAAGAAGGCATTATTGTAATTGCATGTACTGTTCGTTGTAGCCTACAAGAAAATAAACTGACTGCACGTAAACCTTTCCTTACTGAACCACAACTGTTCAAAAGAGTTGCTTGGACCAAAGCACACAACAATTGGACTGTCGAGGACTGCAAAAATGTTTTCAGTGATGAAACAACTGTTACTAGTTTCGCTAATAATGAAAATAGTTATGATTGTCGTCGAGCTGGTGAAAGATATAAGGCATGCTGTACCCAGGCAACCCACATTCAGTGATATTATGGTCCTGTATTTCAGCCAGTGGTGTTGCCGACATTTTTGACGGCACATTGAATGAATCGAATTATACGGATATTTTGGAGTCCAAATTACTACCATCTGCACAAGACATGGGTTTGCGGAATTTTATCTTTCAGGACCAAAACGCGCCATGTCATCGGTCAAAGTTGGTTGACGAGTGATTTAATGGTAAAGTTGTAAGAAAACTTCAGTGGCCGGCATAGTCACCGGATCTTAATACCATACAGAATATCTGGGTGAGATTGAAGCAAAAGATCCGTCAACAAGAACCCATATCTGAAACAGCATTGAGCCTGTAAGGTCCGTATTACACCGTTTAATCACCAATAGACAACTAGAGAAGCTCATTAGTTCCATGTCAAGAAAGGCCGCCGCCACGGTGGCGCAGTGGTCTAAGCGATGGCCTCTGATCATTCGTCCGAGAACGGGGTCCGGGTTCGAATCCCGGTGAGGCATGGATGTTGTGTTTGTCTTACGGCATTGTCTCTCTCCTTTCCCTGGAACCAGGGACCCTAAATTAGGGACGGGCGACTGCTTATAGCCCATTGAGTTGCTCACGGTGGTCGTTAAACCTCCAATCAAAAAAAAAAAAAAAAAAGAAAGTGTGCTTTGTTACTGAGAAACATTGGTTATCCATTTAAATATTATAGGGTATTTTGCTTGCTGGTAAGTTATTTCAGGTATCCTGCAAGTTTGAATAATGTGCTGTACAGTAATTTTACGTTAAATGTATTGTACACGAATTTCCCAAGTTTCACTATATTTTGCTTTTTATGACTAGAAGCTGTACCTTTGCTTGTAATTTCACTTCTATTACCGGTAATAACATTTTGTAAAAATATTTGAATTCAGCACAATATGACCTTTAAAATGATGTATAATATGTATTTCTTACTTTAACATTATGCGGTAGAAGTGGACTTCTAACGTTAAACATTGACTAACGGTCTACTGGTGCGGACTTTTGTTCACGATTGTATATGTCATCTCTTTAAAAGTAATGACACGAAAGATATTTGCTGGAACGTTTATCAGGTTGATAAGCAGTTTCATTAATTAATTAAAGTAGCTATCTCTTAAACAGCAGCATATGTAACAGACGCATTAATCTGGTATGGAAACTAATAAGATTCAAATGACGTCACACATTCTTTTATAAATACTTCTGTTCCAATAAGTTCTGCACAACAGCTTCAAACAAATGTACATCTTCTTTTGAAAGATTGTTGAATGGGAGTATCTGAAAGTTGAGTGTAGATTTAGAGAAATACGAGAATACTATACGGTCTTGGCACACTTCTCCAACTGTTATGATATACTTAGCAAAAGATTAATTAGTTAAAAAGTATATGATTAAAATAGAGAACGTTAGTTGAAAAATAAATCCCTTGATTTCCTTAATACGTTGATGCTGTACTTGGTAATACTGCAGTCTCTTCTGCATTTTCGTAACTGAGCAAAACTCGTAGTACGGAGAAGTGTGGTAGCTACGAGGATTTAAATATCATGTCAGTCATAGATTTGTTAAACAAAGGGAAATAATTTTAATGTTTTACTTCTTTTTTTACGCTTTCCAACCGTAGGTTGAAGAAGCCTATATGCTCCAGCTTTGTCCGTCTGACCGTCCGCACGATAACTCGCATAAAAATGGTTCGTCTTCGCTGAAATTTTAGTATGTGGTAGAGGACCACCCGGGGACGAAACCTATTGAAAATGGGCGAAATGGGGTCAACGGTCGGGACACAGAAGCGGGAACCATTCCATTGCCTTTACGCGTCATAACTGGCATAAACTTTGTTCGATTTCGATTAATTTTTAGTATGTGGTATGGAACTACCCCGTGAAGTACCTTATTGAAAACGGGCGAAATGTTATCAAAGGTCAGGACATGGAAGCAGGATTCAATCTATTGCCCTTATGTGTCATAACTTTCGTAAAAATGCATCGATTGCGACAAAACTTTATCATGTATTTCTGGAGATATACGGAACTCGTTCTGTTGAATATGATTGAAACGGGGTCAAAGGTTCGGGAACAGGAGCGCGATTTACTCAACAGTCATTATACTCATAACTTGAGTAATAACTTGAGTAATGATTTCCGGTATGTTGGAAAGCATATCATAATCACGGCATTGCATGATTTTGCTATCTTGTTTTCTTTTTATCATCGGTTGAAGCCAGAGAGAGAAAACAAATTATTCTTCCCCAGTACTGCGTAATGGAAGTCTAAGTGAAGAATGCTTCCACTGAATGATAAATAACGTTAAGTCCACAGCACGTGCTAAAAATCTCTGATGTGAGCCCATTTCCTTTGACTTTCAACGCAAGATATGTCACCAGTGTGTTCGCATGTGATTTTTAATTTTTTATTGATGCACACTTGTTTTTCTGGATTAAGCAGAAAAATTAAATAAATCGAAGAAAGAAAAGAGAAAGCAACTACTTCCATTACTAAAGGAAGTACGACGCTTGTCCTAATTTGGGAGAAACACGATGATCAGATTAGGATCAATGGGTGTTATCGGCTTTAATACTTACGATTTCTTGTATTTTTTACGTTTTCCAACCTTTGGTTGAAGAAGCGTATATGCTCCAGCATTGTTCGTCAGTCTTTCTGTCGGTCTGTCTGTCGGTCTGCTGTCGGTCCGTCTGTCTGACCGTGGGCACGATATTCCCGTAAAAATGGTTCGATTTCGATGAAATTTTAGTATGTGGTAGGGCACCAATTGGGGACGTACCCTATTGAAAATGTGCAAAATGGGAACAAAGTTTGAGACATAGGACAGGAATCCATTGCATTGCCCTTATGCGTCCTAAGTCGCGTAAAAATGGTTTGAATTCGATGAACTTTTAGCATGTGGTAGGGTCCACCTGGGGACGAACCTTATTGAAAATGGGTGAAATGGGATCAAAGGTCAGGACATGGGAGCGGAATTCATCTCATTGCTCTTATGTGTTATAACTTACGTAAATAGGCATCTATCGCGACAAAACATTATCATGTTGTCCAGGGGTATACGGAACCGGTTCTGTTTAATATAATCGAAATGAGATCAACGATCAGACCACAGGAGCTAGATTTATTCCACAGCCATTATCCTCATAACTTGTGTAATAACGAGTAATGGTTTTTGGTATGTTGGGAAGTGTATCATAATCAATGCATTGCATGGTTTTACTAACTTGTTAATACTTATATCTCTTTCTTTTCTGCCAAAGATAGATCTAACGTCGAATATTTATATTTTTAAGGACACAGTGCCCCTCAGGTATTGTTTTTCTATTTTGGATGGGAAAGGGAGATTGGCAAGACATGCTGTTCTTTCTGAGGGATGATTACTTCTGAAAAGGTTATGTTTTGCAGAAGACTGGGAACAAAGTCTGTGATGATCACAAAAGAGATAATTGCCCTAGGGGAAGTATACGTTTCAGCAGAGCCGCGTGTATGAATTGCTTCTTAACACCAACATCCTTTCGGTGTGCCTGTCTTTAGCTCACTGTCCGGAACTGTCCTTGTTTCACTTTGCTGTACGGTAAATTATACGGGACATTCTGTTTAATCTATTAAGGATCAAGCACCTTCGAGAATGTTTTCCTTTTGTGTATTTCTCTTCGATGCGATAACTAGTTCGGCTCTTTTTCTAATCTCCGTATTTATTTATTTATTTATATGGTCTTTAGAAAATAGCGACTCTTTAACTTAGTGTCGGGAAGAACCGACTGTTTAAGAGAAATTAATTATCCGTGCTTACTCAGTATATTTCCTTCATCAAATTATACAGCACAGAAATAGCCATTTTATCTTAAATTCAAATTGTGAAAGCACACTTTAATTTTTGCTACATTTCATATGAAAAGCAGATGAACGAAACTTACCTTCAATCTCCATTGCCTTTGGTTATGGCAGAAGTCTCTCACGAAAAATTCGTCGGCTCCCCGGCTGTTCTGCAACATCTTCTCTGTAGGCATGCCAAGCATTTGACAAATGTGTTTCATCTATTTGAAAAGTGAGAAAAGGAAAGAAAAATCCGTAAAGTATCTATCTTTACATTGGAGCTGACATCATTAGCATTGCTTGCTGAACATAAACAAGAGCATAGAAAAGTAACATTCTAATCTTTTTTTACATATATTTTCGGGTATGACAAGTAAACACAAGTAAAATAAGTGCCATTCCTAGTGGTGTTTGGCACTTAATAAATGCAGAAACGTAGAAAAAGAATAGAAAAAAGTGATTTGGTGAAATGTCCATTCCCGAAAATTAATCTCTGTTCTTCTTTAGTGTTAGTGTTCTCTTACAGTTATTCAACCCAGCAACGTAACTATCATTTACATGGATCAATAAGTTTCGCAGTCTTCTTGTGAGTTTAAACTCGCGATCGAAAAACAATACACTGATGAAATTACCCTTTTTTATGAGTTTAAACTCGCGATCGGAAAACAATACACTAATGAAATTACCTTTTCTTTTTTACTTGGGTATTTAACGACCGCCGTGAGCACCCCAGTAGGATAAAAGCAGTAGTCTTTCCCTAATTTAGGGCCCCTGGTTCTTGGCAATAGAGAAAAACAGGGCAGTTAGACAAACAGAACAACCCTGCTTCACCGGGGACTCGAACCCGGACACATCTTGGATAAATGGTCAAAAGTCAGCACTTAGACCACTGCGCCATCAGGGTGGGGAAATCAACTTTACTCTTAATTCATACCATCATCAACAACAACTGCTGCAAAGATGACTGCCAAAGTCTCATCCAAGTCATTCCCTTTCAAATCAACTCCAGCATGCTTGCAAATTTCATCCTTTCATTTCCCAAGTGATTTTCTTCTGGGTTTTTTTCCTATGCCTTGGGGGAGTTCTTGGGTCAGAACTAACTCACATGTGTTCTAACAAATACTCTAATACGTGTTCCAGTCTTATGACAAATACGTAGATGATTATCTCAAGTTCGGGAAATGTTAGCGTTTAGTTATTCTTGCCCTAAATATAAATAAAGGTAACTCATGAAAAGAGATAAACTAGGGGATGGATACTTGTTCCCATCATCTTATTACGATTACCCTACAGATATCTATAAATGCAGACGTAATCATTTTCTGACTACCTTCAACAAATCCTACTTTTCGTCGTGCACACGGTCGAAACATTTACCGAAATTATTTTCGAAAAAACTTTCAGCAAATCAAATAAAAACGTCATCCCGGTGTTAATTTGTAACACACAATTTTGCTTCCTTGTTCCACAACTACTTCAAAGATAAAGTCTGGCAATTCGTACTGTCCTGCTTATATTGTCTACACAAAATTTTTTTTTAATCATGACTAATTTATAACATGCTGAACTATCATATATATTTTTTACGTTTTAACCCAATTGATTCAGAATTCAAGCCAAAGCATTACAAAAACAAAATGTTTGTTTTGCAGTTTGCTTCAAACTGCCTAACTTAACAAGCATTGGTCAGACATCTCAAAGTCATTTCGGTGAATTTTTAGTGTCACCTTGAGGATAACTTCGCACGCACACGCACACAGACACACGCACGCATCCACACGTTCAAGCACAACCGCATAAACACAAATTGGCATGCACACACAAAAAGGACGAATATACTCACGCAGTTTTTCCTTAAAATTTATAAATCAATAATTATTGGCATTTTTACTAACATCCCAGTTAATCTAACCATTACTTTACGGAATGTTTCTGAAACATTGTAATTTTGAAACTACTTAAAACGAGGTACAAAATGATCAGCAAAGGATATATGAAGAGCTTTGAGAAGGGTGAAAAATACCCAGAAGAAGATCATGTGGGAAGTGGATGCATGAAATTCGGATGCACGCTGGAGTAGCATGGAGGAGAGAGCTCAAGACACACAGTTGTGGAAGAAACTGTGGGAGACTTTCATCCAGCAGTTGATTGATAATGGTTGAAAAGGTTGATGTTGATGATGATGATATAAAATGTTTAACACATAAAAATATTCTAATACTACTAACATATTTTGTAAGGACTTCACATCTCCTTATCGAACGTGAACTCCGTCAGCTCAGTGAGTGAGTTGCTTAAGTTTGGGTCTCGCTTCCCAACGCACCATTTATTCATACCCTTCCGAATTTAATTCAAGAAATTCTCCTTTAGGATGGGTTGGATTTTATACTTTTTGAACTACGTTTTAGGATCGGCTATGTTGCCTAACGGATATTAAAGCCCCGAATGAGAATTCCTTCTCTCTTCCTGATTCACTGATGCGTTGGTCCCAGGGGGCAAATCTTAAGCTGTTTGTGGCTTTAAGGGATCTTACATTCTTAAGCTTTCCCACACATTCTGAAAATTGTAGTGCTTCCTTCTGGTACACATGCTTTCTTTTTACGCTTCACACTTCTCGGTCTCCATTGCATGATGCGTTGGTCCAATGGGGCAAGACCATTTTAAGCTCATTCTGGCTTTAATGGACCCTACCTTCTTAAGCTTTCCCGTGCATCTAATGCTTCCTTCTTTTACTCATTATTTCTTTTGAACTAACACTAACGGCATTCTTCTTGTGATGCAAAGATCAGTATGAGAAGCAAAAGTTATCCAAGGGAAAAGTACTGACACTCAAACAAATGGTATCATTGGTTTGCAAAGGACAACACCAGAAGTTACCCAAGACAAAGGCAATGAGAGTTAAAAAGACAAAAAAAAAACAAGGAAAACATACAGCTCTCCTTACTTAAACACTGAACAAGAGTGGTTCCGTTACAAATAAAACTTAAACAGTTTTGTATGTACTTGCGGGTGCTGAAACCAAACATGAAATCACAATCGCTCCACTGGGCTCCAATTTCTTGTAATGGAACTCCCTATTGGGATGAATGTTGTGTGACTTAAAGGAATTCCCCTATGTTTCCCAACGGAGACATCTGTTTGCAGTCAGGATAGCTGTGTCTCTGAGAGTAGACATGCTGGCACCATTCCTTCCTGTTGTGCAATTCCTTCTGGGAAGGGGGAACAAAGCAGAATTTTTGTCATTCGAATGCATTTAATCGGTATCGAAGGACGTGCATTTTCTCGTGGGTTTAAAAAGTAGAGTGGATTGGGCAAAGTGTACGTTAAATAATGCCGCGCAGTTGTATGAAATATCCAGTTTCTGCTACATTTGTTAACACTTTACTTTAAACTCTCAAAGGTGACATTTCACACCGTTGATTAGAAAATCGTATGCACATTTTTCCATTGCAAAATTGCTGACGAAGATAAATCTTGGGCATCTCACATATGTTGTAATTCATGTGTAACTTTGTTGACTTGTTGGTTGAAGGGATCACGTCAAATGCCATTTGCGGTACCAATGAATTGGAGAGAACCGTAATGCCACTCAACAAACTGTTACTTCTGCATCACTAAGATATCTAGAATTATTTAAGAAAATTACTAATTAACTATTACTAATTAACTTAAGACGAAAAATCGTACCTTCGCGTAACTGCTGTGTGAATGTAAATTTCCCTTATACAAAATTTTCGAAAATTAATTCCCAACGATTTTCAATAATGAGGACATGAAAAAGAAATGAAGAGACTGCAGACATAATTCTCAATATAGAAACTTACATTTTTAGGAGTCAAGTAACTTACCATTTCATATAGACTACTTCTAGGAAACAGATGTGATCCGAGTAACATTTCGGCGCACACAACACCTGAAGACCACATATCTACTGATCCGTCAAAAGGTAGACCCAACATAACTTCTGGAGCCCTGTAGATTGAAGAGGAAAGATTGATTAATACTTTCGACTATTATACAAACATATTATGTTCAAATGCTTGTTATAAATATCAACACAAAAGATATTTTCAAATCATTACAAATCTGTGGAATTATGGTGACAACTTGTCATGGAGCATTTTCAGAGAATCATATGTAATATCTGATTTAATTTCATGGTGAAGAAATGTCGCCTGAGCATTGGGAGCTTGTACATTTCTATGTGATATTTTAGTTCAATCGATTACATAACTCCTTTTGTAATACGGCAAAACAATCATTACCCTATAAATTCCATGCGTTCGGAAAAAATGTTCAAAGATTCTGGATTTTGCCCAAAGCAGTCGTTTCTCCAGAGCAGTTTGTTGTTATTTTGCAAACATGTTCGTATTCAACGGATCTGAATCGTTTTTTTTTTTTGTGTGTGTGTGTGTCCGGAAGATATGTTTTGCACCTACAAAGCATTTCAAAATTACATTCTTTGACTGTAAAAAAAGGAATTGAAAAACTCAAATATAATTTATTTTTCTATTTCTTTTTGAGAGTTTTTCTAATTGCTATCGTCTATGAACGATGTCTGATGTTTCTGTTTTTACAATTCTCCCCACCGTATCCACAAGCGTTTTCCGGGATGTGGTTCCAATTTTCATGTAACTTTTAATCGTTTTACCCAAAATTCTGTTTCCCTACGCTGCGATTTCGTGTTGTAACACAATGTGTTTTAATATTTCTGAGCTCCAAAATATTTGATTACGAACATTGAGAACACATGATACCATAGAGATACTACTTGCTTTTTTAAATGATATGACACGAATTATTCTCCAAGTGCTATTTTTCAAAATTCAGTCGTTTCACATTCGAATATCTAGGATAACTTGAAATATTTTTTTGGATTCAAATCCGACAGATTCATTACAGTTTGGAGAAATCCACTCTACGTTATCTCAACTGAATCGTTCTACTACACCATAGAGTGAACGACTATTAGTACGACGCAATTAAGTTTTAGATTCACTAGAGTTTGGAGAATTCATCTCTAAATTTTCTCAACTGAATCCTCTTGCTACATCATAGACTGAACAACTATTAGTACGACGCAATTAAGTTTTTGATTCACTACAGATTAGAGAAATCAATTCTAAGTTTTCTCAACTGAATCCTTTTGCTGCACCATAGACTGAATGATCAGAGGTATGATGCAACTAAGTTTGAAAAGCAGCCTCACAATGCGGTCATGAATAAGTATCCTCTGACTAAACTGTAAGCTATTGTATTATCTAAACGTATAAACACTCTATTTTATAAGTGTTCTTTTCGACGCCTGACTTCATTAATCTAAACCCATCACCGAGATTATGTTTCCCAGAATGCGTTTCTTCGTCTAACTGATATATAACACATTTACTTTAACCTTTTTTGTAATTGTTCGATCTGATTCCACTTCTGCATTTTCTTGTCATTTTAGGTGCTCCAACCAGATACCTTCTTTTCTGATTTATATCCTAAAGAACGTTGCATTTTGATATAGCTGTTGCGAAATTGTGTTGGGGGATCAATATTAACTTTCTCCAGTTTCGGAGTCCCGCTGTACTTTAGCCACTTTGCTGTTTATAATTTAGTCGCTGCTGGTTGATTTCTTTATTAACAGGGAGCTCCTGCTACACATCTTCTGGAGGGGATTTACCCAGGACAAAGGAGACAGACAGTCTTCCATGTTTTCACAATGTTTATCCGAAGCTGATATGAAGTTAAACCTAATGATGCTGCGAATCTTAAAAATTCCAAGAGCTTTTAACCTGTTTCCATAGAAAAGGGAAACCTTCCTACGCATACCAAATGCGGAATAGATAAAATCCAATCTCCTCGTGAAAATTAAGAACAAGTGTTTTGCCAAAACAAAGGTATTATCGTTGCTGACACTTTTAAAAGGCTGGTGGAATTTTCTCAAATGAAATTCACTTGGATTTGAGTGATAATTATCCAAAATTCGCAGACGATCAAACTTTCCAAGCTCAATAGTATCAGCAGTCCTTCTGTATAAGTAGGAGTTGAAAGAATGTAATTGTCTGATATTAGCAGTCATGTTTTCTTTGACTTGAAAAGTGAGACACATGTCCCCTTCCCCCGTATAATGTAACATAAGAAGGGCATGCTTGTGTAACATTTAAAACTATAACTTTAATGAAATTATTGGGTGCAGTTATGCTAGCGATTTTGTTCAAAATCACTCTACATGTGTACACACTTGCACATAGCACATATACACTGAATGGCCACTTCATTATAACCACCTGACAGTTTTAAGCAAATGAGCTATGGCTGCACGCTGTTGCCGCCAAATGGCGATGCTAGCATAAAAAGGGAAAGCCTAGTGCTAGCGACAGTAGTAGTAATGTTTTTTGGGTGACCAGATGGGTACAAAATGCGATTTGACGGACTTTCAACGTGGGAGGATTGTAGGAGTTCGAAGCCATGGAGCGAGGATCACTGAAACCACCGCATTCGTGAAATCTTCCAGAGCAGCTGTTGTTAAAGTGTTTAAAGACTGGACTGTAAGCCAAAAAACTGGGTCTCGTAACAGACAACAGAAGGGCAACAGTGCAGCAAATTACAGACTTTCTTAATCAAGGATCCCCTCAAATGATCTCTGCACGCACTGTTCGCCGTACACTGTATCGGATGGGATATGGCAGCCGAAGGCCTGCACGAACACAATTGCTGTCTACAGTTAACAAGAGGAAACGTCTCCTGTTCTTACAGGAGCACAAGGATTGGACAGTCGATAATTGGAAACAAATTATGTGGTCCGATGAATCACGTTTTTAGTTGCACCATGCCGATGGCCAAAGTAGAATTTGGTGGAAACAACACGAAAGCATGGACCGCAAATGCATTGCTACAATCCTTCAAGCTGGTAGAGGTATCGTTATGGTTTGGGGGATATTTTCCTGGCATGCTTTGGATCCTTTAATTCGTGTTGATCAACGTCTGACTGGCACATCCTATCTAAACATCGTGCGGATCAAGTGTATCCTGTCATGTGGATGGTTTATCCCAATGGCGATAGCTACTTTGAACAAGATTATGCGTCCTGCCATAGAGCTCGTATTATACAGGATTGGTTTCAGAAACATGTCGGTTTGAGTTACTTTGCTTAGGTGGCCCCCACAATCTCTAGATCTCAACCCATTTAAGAATTTGTGGGATGAAGTTGAACGAGCCATCATACAGCTGGATCTACAACCCTGCCATCTCACGCTCTTGGAAAGTGCTATTCATCAAGCATGGTCTCAGATTCCACAAACCACCTATCAACATCTCTTGGAGTCCATGCCACGAAGAATAGACGCAGTATTAAAAGCAAAAGGTGGCCCAACGAAGTACTGAGGGGATGGTCATAATAAAGTGGCCACTCAGTGTATATACACAGAAGAACCGAAAGGCATGGGATAGCAGTATGCAACTTTTTAACTGGCTTTGCCGTCGCACAAAGACTTCGACGCACGCCAAGATTTTTATCAATTGCGAGGTGTAATGTCGGAATCAGGTTGAGCAACCGCCCGTAGTATTATGGCAAGCCGACGTGAATTAGTTATCAGAGCTTAAACGATACATGGTAGTGGGCGGCAGATGAATGAGACATCCAATTTCTGAAGTTCTGCGGTATTTAAAAATTCCTCGATCCACAGTGTCATGGGGTTTACCGAGAATACCTCTCGGAAGGTATTACCACCCACCTTGGGCAGTGCTTTGGCCGACCAAGGGTGCTGAATGACCTTGAACAGCGGCGTCAGACCAAGATTGCTCAGCTAACAGACAAGCGCTACTGGCTTAAATTACATCTACATGCAATTCAAAGGGTATTAGGGACATATTCAGCAGGTTAGTGCAGCGTAAGTTAGCGTCCATTGTGTATGGGAGAAGAATACCCACCAGACTGCCTTTATTAACACAACGGCATCGGACGCAGCTCCTGACCTGGGCTCATGAACTCGATACTTATCGTGTTAATGAGCCCCATCCAGGCTCCAATTATAATTTTAGCCTGGAAGACTGGCAACATGTGGCGTGGTGCAATGAGTCACGCTACCAGTTGTTACGAGCTGATGGATGCATGACAATGCAGAACATAACAAATATACATACGATCGATGAAGAAACGGGTTTCTGTACGCCCAATTAATGTGGAAGACAACAAAAATGAAAAGGGAACTCCGTTCATTAGGCGTAGAAAATAAGGGAATCAAAAGATGCTAGCTTTCACTACCTCCGGGCAGCTTCGTCAGGCATTTAGTAGTTAAAGATCGCAGAAGCAACTGGAACAAATGTATTTCTAAGAATATAATTAAATTCAAAATAAGTAAAACACTTGCACGATGTCACGGGTTGTTTGATCCCAGGGCCGGGTGGTCACGTGTAAATTCTAGAAGCCAGTGCCATATGAAAGGAAGACTCTTGGTTACATCTTTGTTACACACATTCCGTCGCGTGATGATCTCGATGGTTTCGCGAAGCGCAGTAGCTCTTGCGCTGACGTAAGGTGCTAGTTTCTTAAAATCTCCTCATCTGGGAACTGCCCTTTCAGATGCAACATCATGAACATGCTTATATGGACATGTGATTTTGATTGACTCCTTGATATAATTTACGAAGATTTATTCACAAGTACATTCCACTCAATATTAACAATTAAAATGTTACGAAATGTTTTTTTCAAATTATCATACCTGTATGCAGGAGCCTGAATAAGAGCTGGATATTTCTCTGTCGGCAACTGAATTGCCAGGCCAAAGTCGATCAACTTTATCTCCAGCGGTTTCGTTCTTCTGTTGACCAACATGATGTTATCTTGCTTGATGTCTGTATGGATAATTTTCATTTTCTGAAAGAGAAACATATATTTGCTGTAAACATTGAAATACACATTTCATGGTGAATCAGAGCAATTTGTCCAGTAATAATTGCGATATTCTAACAACTTTTCAACACAGTGAAAAACACTACGATCTTACTGTTAAAGAAAGGACTCCGTTGTTTATTAGATTTGGGTGTTCTGGAATACCTGCGCTTATTGGCCTTTGTGCCACTCCTGCATGAAATGTTAGAGAACATTCGATATTTTATTTGAATTGGTTATATACACAGCAGAAGCTTTTCGTTTGCATGTGCATACTATCTGTAACCTACTAGACAATCCAAAAATTTCGAATTGTCATGCACCTTCTTGTCCAAACTTCGGAAGCGAATTTTTGATGCAGCATAAAATCCAGGCACATACTGTATTGAAACAATGAACGTTACACTGAATTTGTTACTAATCTCAGAGTTTCAATTTTCAATTTCATCTCAGATACTGTCTCTTCCACTGTGTGAACCGTGTCCTTATCCGCTATATGCATAATCCGAGCGCTGGCCGGCTAGTCTCGAGAGACACTTGTCGAGGATATGCGCTGCTCATCCTTGACAAGTGCAAACCGTGACTCATAACTGTAGACAACACGACGCCACTGGACACTATCCCACGTTAATAGTGCCCGATACCACTGCAACCGGTGCCGGCGATACTGCTGGTCAGTGGTTTGAAGTGGAGTGGCTTTCTCGAATGAAGTCCCCGTGCTGCAAACCAACTGCCAGCTGTCCGGATGGCAGCTTTCACAACTGTAGACGGCGTAACATGGCCACGGGTATTCGAAAGTGACGAATTCGGTTCTGTTTGAGCTGCTCTCACTATCGGTCAACTTTCGCGTTCTGTCATTGCCTTCGGCCGCCTACTGTGTCCGTGCCGCTGGGTTGTGCCCTTTTGGCACATTGGCACCAACATCGTACGATTCCCACTTTCCTCGGACCCAAATGCCTGGAGATACGGCAACTTGACAAATCGATCTGTCTCAGCACAATTATTCGTCATTTCTCAAATTCTCTCAACCACTGGTATTGTCGAGATATCCTTGGAGGTTAATGCAACCGCAATCCGCTGTCAGAACCGTCTCTGCATCAGAGCTTTACTCTTGATACATTCTCCTCGATACGCGATTATCATGCGCTGTGTCGGGGCGACAATTCCAGCACTAGTCGTTATTTTTTAGTCATTTGCAAATTCGGCTCCTGAGCACTTGGAGTCTCATCAGGAACGAGTGACTTTCTCGGGGTATTTTTTTTTTTGGGGGGGGGAGACAAAGAACTTATAATGAAACGTACTGTTGATAAAGGATATTAGCCTTATTTCCATTTCCAAAAAAAGAAGTATCCATTTTCGAAAAAAATGGAGATTAGTTGTTGATTAACTGTGTTTCTTGGGAGCTTCGAAGTTCTCTTCTCAATTCCTATCGCTACACTATTGGTCCTATTCCGATCTCAAACACATGAAAAAAATACGTGAATTGGACAAATAAATTTCGTGAGTGACGGTAAACTTGCGAGAATGGTATATGTTAAGTTAAATTCATGAACTAGGAGTTCCCATGTCCATGTTCCCCTAAATAAGAATATGAACATTGCCTGCAAAACGTTTATAGCTGATTAAAAATCACTATTTTAATGGCCGGCTCTGTAGCACAATGATGCAAGCGCTAGATTTTCACCACTCCTCTGATACAAGTCGGAGTTAGAATCCCGGTGTGTCATGAATGTTGTGTTTGTCTTACGACACTGTCTCTCTCCTTTCATTGGAGTCAGTAGCTCTAAAGTATTGACAGACAAATCCTTATAGATCATTGTGCTGTTCATCCAAACAACAAAAAACTCTAAATAACAACAAAAACAACAAATGTTGGCGTATCTGTTGGCTCTTCAAGTTAAATATTAGGAGAGCCAAGAGATGCGCCAAATGTTTTTGTTGTTGTATCCACACCATTTTTCTGGCGGATCTGTTTGTTCTCCACACTGCTTCAGGCGCATCTGTTCATCCTCCACACTGTTTCAGGCGTATCTGTCCGTTCTCCGCACTATGTTTCAGGCGTATCTGTCCGTTCTCCGCACTATGTTTCAGGCGTATCTGTTGGGTTTCCGCACTACGTTTCAGGCATATCTGTTGGTAATCCACACTATGTTTCAGACGTATCTGGTGGTTCTCCTTACGATGTATCAGGCGTACCTCTTGGTTCTCCTTAAGATGTATCAGGCGTACCTCTTGGTTCTCCTTACGATGTATCAGGCGTACCTCTTGGTTCTCCTTACGATGTATCAGGCGTACCTCTTGGTTCTCTACAGTATTTCTCAGACGTGTCTGTTGGGTTTCTGCACTCTATTACAAGCATATCTCTCTGGCTCTCTCTACTGCAGGTACTCCTTTCGGTGAGTACACTCCCTTTCAGACATGCCTATTGGGTTTGCACGCTGTCTTTCAGGTAGGTCTGTTCGGCTTGGGCACTATTACAAGCATATCTTTTTATTCTACACGTGGGCTGCAAGTAAAGAGGCAATGTTTTTCCGTATCTAACGATTAAGGATCGATATTTTTAATTCTACGAAAACATAATTACGTTTATCGTAAGCCCGCTATAAACGCTCACCAAGTAACTAAGTAAAATTTAGTGAAACATAAATATCGTAAAGTGAGATTCCCATGCAGCATAGGACCTGCTTCGCCTATTTTATACTCTTCAGATAATATTTGGTAGTTTGAACGATAATACTGAACAACTGTGTGGAACATCCTGCAATTCTGAGAAAGAATGAAATGGGTTTAATTTAGAATACAAAAAATTCGGGCTGAATAAAAGTTAGATCTTGTGTCTGATTCAAAGAGAAAGGAAAAAGAACATAATTTATCAAAAAATATAAATTAAACGTGATATAAAAAGGCACGATATAAAAATTAATTGAAACGCAGGCTAGATGAGTTTGTTTGAGTAAATAAAATACCATTAAACATTTTTTTCTTCCTGTAGACTTCTTTCATTTGGCTGAATTATTAATTGAGTTCTTTTCAGATTCATAAACGACGAATAACTAGTGTTTTTATGGAAAATAAAATATTCTATCAATGAAATTTTACTATAAAAATGTTCTTTAAGCAGAGGAGTTAGTATCATACCTTCAACTTAGCCAGGGCAGTCATTAGCTGTCTCATAATGCATTCGACATCAGAGAGAAGTAGTGGTCCTTGATGCTTTATGTAATCACGTAGGCTCTGATCTAAAATTTCAAAGACGAAGAAACCAACATTCGAGATTACGAAGGAATCAATTGATCTGACGATGTGTGCCTGCAAAAAGACAAAAAGTTATAAGTTACATATTGTTATCTAATTATCAATTTTTTTAAATGAACACACAGCATTATGTAAAAAGCACCCTATTTGTTATCGAATAGTTTGTTCATTACTATATCACCTGATAAATTTAATACAGCTTTATCGGGTTTTAATCATAATGAGAAGATCTGTACATAAACCATGGCTGTTTTCTCAAGTATACCGTAAATATACCAGCAGAAAAAATTACTTGGAAGTACGGCGTACTTATTTTATGATGAATGTTTTGAAAAGCAAGTCGTTGCCAGGTATTTCGTAATAAGGCATTAACCTATGAACTCGATCTATTTTACCAAACCACGTTTATGTAGGAAAGAAGCATGTTTCACTCCACATTAAGTTATTCCAATCTTCGTGCTCGTACCCATTGCGTAGCTGGCCTTAAATATTTGAAATGGAAAAATTAATAGGAATAAGAAACATTTTAATGTTAAAAGACATAAACATTTCTAAAAAAGTAATGTGATTAATAAGTTCAATATTTATTTTCGTGGCTACCCTGATAGTCAAGTGCCCCGATGTTCATATATCTGTCTAGCCTTGCGAGTAGGGTCAAGGCTCCAGTCTGCGCTGGCTGGCTGTCCTGCTAGGAACCAGTGGCCACAAAATAGGACCACTGAAACTCTTACAGTCCTCAGAACATGTCATAACGTTTATTAAATCCCGAAACATAAAAAAAGCATTGCCGTATAGTGTAAAGTAAAGTTTGCTTCACAGTTCAAACAGTATTAATGAAACTCGAGCACAATCGAGTGAGGCATTTCAGTTGTCCAAGTCCAACGATGGCTCGTTCTTGTAGTTATACGACGAACCTATTGAGATACCTTGATCATGATGCCATCAGCAACAGTCATCATTTTCTTGATACGTGAGTTCATCTTCCTATCTACTCTGGTTATAACAAACATGCAGTTTTTCATGTTTCTTTTAGAATTTTGCAACATCTGGGTGTCATTTTTTAAAGACTATTTAACCGGTGATCTTCCATTGTGTTTAAAAAGAAAAATATTTCATCCATGTATTAACCCCGTATTTACTTATGGAAATGAAACGTGAAGTATCACAGAACGAAAATATGGAAAAATAAGAGTAGCGGTAAGAAAGTTAGAGAGAAGTATGTTGGGAATAACAAGAAGAGACAGAGAAATTTACTTATAAGAGAGAGAACAGGAATAATAGATATTATAAAAATAATAAAATAATCAAAGTGGAGATGGGCTGGACATGTTGGAAGACTGAAAGTTGGACACGATTAATAACAGAATGGCAACCGAGAAATGGAATGAAACAAAGGGCGGTCGGGGAACAAGATGAAGGGATGATCTTCAAAAAGTTAAAGGTTATAACGTAACACCAAATATCCGACTGAATAGATGTTAACTAAGGGTAAATGCGATGTAACTAATTGTACCGGATAACTCACTTTTAGGCTTTTACAAAGGTCAGACGAAACATACACAGAAGTCCAACTTACGTCAACATTTTTTCGGTCCAGCAACATTAGACGAAATCCAAAACATCTCAAGGGGGGATACACTTGCCACTTCACATATCTTAATCAAGAGGTTGGCATTCACACTGAGCAACAATCTAGCATCTCCACTCACAAAGCAGATCAGATCAGATCATATGTAGAGGATTTTAGAAAGAGAGTGTCTGACCCCAAGTCTTAAACAACCCTTAGAAATAGGACGCTGGGAGATTTGGGATAGAATGCCCGATAGGAAAGTAACACGGAAGCGAGGTAGAAAGGGGGAGGAAGACGCCCTTATTTATTACCGGGGGACTAGTACCCGGGTTCCAACAGCTTTACGTGCCCATCCGATACACGGCGGATGTTTAGTGGGTCGAGCGTTTGTACCTGCCTGGGATCGAACCCGAGGTTTTCTCCGTGGTAGTCAGAAAGATGACCATCAGGCCATCCTCGGCCCACTTACAATACAACCTCTGCATCGTATTTTGATCTAACGTTCTTATCACATACATTCATACGTCACTTGTTCCGACCTCGATGTTGCCAACATCATTCTCGTTTGAGGGAAAACACATAACGTTAAGGTTTGAAAATATCTAAAAGAACGGACTCAAATTTACATAGAAAAAAAAACTCAAAAGGGAAGTTAAAATCGAATATGGGTTACAAGGTGGTAAATGGTGGACTAGGTCTAAGGATCCGTGAAGTTCGAAAAGATTGGGGGTGTCCTATACCTTGCAGTGAGTGCCAACAGATCAAGAAGAAAAAGAAGATGTCTCTCATCCATTGATGAGAACTGGAAGGATGCTTTGATTAAACATCTTTTTTTAATCAGTTTATTTGTCGATAAAAAACTCATGTGTGTATGTATTCAGTTTCCTTTCAAATAGAAAGTGATGTACCAGGCCTTTCATAATAATTTATTCTAATTTCGTCAGAGAGCCAGAATAATCACAGAAATAGTTTCAATCACTTCATATTTTCTTGTGGATGTTTTTAATTAACGACAGCTAATATTTATTGAAAATATTATTAGCTGTCGTTAATTGTGTTGTCTGTGATTATTCTGCTTCTTTGACGAAATTAGAATAAATTATTATGAAATGCCGGGTACATACTTCATTTTCTATTTGAAAGGAAACAGAATACATACATACATGAATTTTTTATCAGCAAATAAATTTATTAAAAAAATATGTTTAATCAAAGCATCCCTCCAGTTCTCGCGGATGGATGAGATACACCTTTTTCTTCTTAACCTGTTGGCACACTCTGCAAGGTATAGTCCTTCTCCAGTCTTTTCTAACTTTCCGGTCTATTTGAAATTCAGATAGCTGACCTCTATTTACGCGGTCATGAAACAGTCGAAAGTGCGATATTTATACGACCGTCAAATATTTTTGGGGGCAAGTCTGACGTAGAATTGGTTTGAATGAAACAAATTTCCGATACCATTGCGGATACTCTATTAGGCATGTCAATTTTAAAACCTTACCGTTCATGAAAATAATTACATGTCTCCTCAGGTAATTTTTTTTTAATTCCATAAATGGGTTGCAGTGGATAGGTGTATAATTTATTCTAGATAAATTTAAAATTACGGAATGCAATTTAGTGAAAATAAACTACAGTAGAACTCCAATTATCCGGAGTTACTCGGACCCCAGCCCATCCGGATATTCGGAAAACCCGGATAATTGTGTTGTCTTTTTACTCTAGGCTAAATATATATTTATTAATTAAAGTGAGGGAATTTAATTTTTTCGTTTATCGTATTTTATAACAACAAAGTTATACATTTTAAAAAGTATCTACTGTACGGCATTATCATTTTGTGTTACTTAAATGAACGAAAGAAACGGATAATATGTGTTCCGGATATCTGGAGTCCGGTTAATTGAACTTATAGTGTACATCGTTTCCTACTTTCAAAATAAAAAAAAATATTGCTCGATGATTTGTGCACCTATGGAGGAATAACAGTAGAAGAGATCGCATGACCACAATATTTTACCGCAGAACTGCCACCAGTATCACAGCGATTTGCAGATGAATAATTCAGAAATGTTCGTTAAATATAATTGGATTTATAAATAAGAAAGGATTGCAATTAGATGGGCATTTTTGTCTAAGGTAGAACAATGTATAACTAACGACGTATTATATGGCATAGACATTTAAGAAAATATTCTTTCTCAAAATGATTGCCAGAATTATCCAGGATTATTAAATTTCTGTTGAAGTCTTAGGAATTCTTGTGTTTTCTTGCGTTACAAATCGATCTTAAATACAAAACGGAGGATGATCAAATTTTCGTTGATCCAAATGAAACGTGGTGAGTGTCGTACTTCGCTCTTAGAGGCTTTGTGCTTAATCTTCTGGAACTGCGAGTCATGCAAAGTTCGAAACGGCTCTTTTTTTGTGTAAACACTGTCGTTAATTTGGTGACCCTAATAAACTTGTCCCAATTTTAATAGAGAAAGAAAGACGATCTTAAAAAGAATTTCGGCTGTAAAGGGAGAATTCTGGAAAAAAGTGCCCTTTTAGGTTAGTTTCGTGTGGAACATGACATTGAAAATGGACTCTGTCTGATCCAAGTTCCTGCCACTTGGACAATTGCGACTTGGTAAAGATATCCTTACACTAGGTAAAAATGTATTACACTTCCTGGAAAAGAACGTTTTTATTGATGAAAATGCAGAACATTATGTTGTGTGTTTTATAATTTGGAGGATCAAGAGCGTTAACTTTAAATACCTTTGTGACTTCCACCAATATTCTGGCAGCTTACGTTACAGAATTGAATTCGGATTGTACGAAATACCAAGATCACAAAAAATTGATTACTATAAATTAATTATATTGATGATCAGAAAAATGCTTACTTCGTGCGCACTCGAGGAATCCAATTGGCGTAAGATATTCATTTCATTTAAATATTTTTCTTCACTTAACATGACAGCTTTCACAGCCACAATTTCATCGGTTCCTTGCTTCGAACATTTCCACACCTGCAAAGACAAATTCATATTATTACGCAAAACATTTCACTAGATATAATCATCTTAATACAAAAAAAAACATTTTCTAGAATTGTGTTTTTTAATCCGCGAAAAATGCAAGCATTCATGCTACTACCCATTCTGATCAAAATATAGACAACAAAAGAGAAAAGAAAAAAGTTGGTTGACGTTTAATTCAAAATACATTGAAGAACCTAAACATTATGACCAAAGCGTCTTTATGAAAATTGAAGCAGCTGCATGTTAACGACCGTGCGTGTGAAGGTCACGCAACGGTATAAATAACGCTTGATACTGAGGTCTATTAATCAGCGGTATTCTCGTTTTTCAGATGGGAAATGCAGCGGATTTGATCGAGTTTGACAAACGTCAAATTGTAACAGCCAAACGAGTGAGTGAGATCATCTCCAAGACGGAAAGACTTGTTAAGAGCTCATAGTCAGCCACGGTTACTACCTTCAGAAAAACGTCCTGTGAGGAAAAAAACAACAAAGATCGGTTAGTACCTTCAAAAAATAGTACGGTGAGGGGAAAAACCACGGAGAGTGGTTATTACCTTCAGAAAGTCGTTCATTGACGGAAAAGCAACGACGACCCACGAAAAACGGCTAGTACCTTCACAAAGTAGTCCGGTAGGGGTAAAAACCCACGAAGTGACGGCATTGTGTGTTCCGACCCCACATCGATGCTAGAAGTGAGCGAAGAATATCCCGTAGCTTCGGGAGCAGAAAAAAGTGACGCGGGGCCAAATCCGGCGAGTAAGGCGGGTGTCGAAGGGTAGTCATGATGTTGCAGCCTGGCGTGTTGGTAACGCTCTGTAAACTGCGGCACTCTAGTGATGGAGCAGGAAATCCCCCTGCGCCACATTTCAGGTCGTTTGAGGCGAATGTCCTCCCTAAGACGCTGCAGAACATCGCAGTAAAAAAGGGCGGTGAAGGTTTGGGCCTGGGGGACGAATTCACGGTGCACAACCCCACGAATGTCGAAGAACACGACGATCATGCTTTTGGTTGCGCTCCGGAGCTGCCCGGCCTTCTTCGGTAGTGGAAATGCCGGGCTCTTCCACTGCGACGACTGTTGTTTGGTCTCCGTGTCGTAACGGTAGTCCCAAGTGTCCTCCATAGTGATGACCCGCGACAGGAACGTTGCTTCATTCACCACATGCTGACAGAATTGACAGAGTTCGACACGGAGCGCCTTCTTTTTGGGGTTCAAAATTTTTGGGACAAACTTTTCAGCAATGCGGTGCATGTTCAATACCAACGACAGAATTTATTGCACTATTCTGTATGACACATTGACGATGGAAGCAATATCTTGAATGGTTCTCTGACGATCCTTATGCACCAGTTTCCTATATTTATCCACATTTTCGAGGGTTTTGCTCGTGGACAGTCGCCTTAACCTCTAGTCGCCTTCATTGCCGTTCTGCCGCTCTTGAAGCGAGAGTTCCACTTAAAACGCCTCGCATGACTCATTGCTTCATTACCATAAGCCTGCCGCAACATTTCATGCGTCTCCGTTCTCGATATGCCGACAGTGACGCAGGATGTGGTGTTTGATCGCTGCTCTAATTTCCAATTTATACCTAAATTGCAGCTGTGTTCTGCGCGTGGTCACCAAATATCCTGTAGCGCAGCTCCCGATGTTCAGAGAGCGACGCCACTCTGCACAAAGACTCATGAATGTCACTGCTTTCGACCGTTATTCGCGCATCCGGGTATTGCCAGCTGTTGGCTCTCTACCTACCTAATCTCATAACTTTTTTATCGCACTATGTATGCATGATAATTAAAAAAAGTGCTAAAAGCGTTTCCAAGTGTCAGGCGTTGCATTAATTTCTCTTTTAAAGACTGCAAATGTAATTGTTTAAAAACCTTTTTTTTCTTTAAAATCAGCAAATTTCTTTTTTCAGTTTAACTTTTATAAGATCTTTCTCAAAGATTTATAGACTTGCATGTGGATCATTTGCTCATTTGACGCCAAAGGCAAGTGAGTGATTATTACTATTTCCCAAAATTGTGAAATTCCGTGAATTGCCATTTTAACGGCCAACAAATGGTGTCTCTCAGCTGGTACGCAAATAATATCGTACTTTGTTTTTTTCGCATCATCGCTTTTCACTAAACTAAACTGTTTACAAGTTCTTGCCACGTACCTTATAGGTAGTGTATATTTTTCAACTTCAACTCATTGCCTTCCATTGACAATACGATGATATCTATTATATACGTGATAAGAAATTTTCACAGTTCGTAGTGAGAATATCAATTATTTACAACTCGGAGCGCTGGTCAAGCACTCGTCTTGTGTTTGATCGGAATCTGATTCAGAACTTCTTCATCATTCGGGTTTAAGAAACGTTTGAAACCAATTTGTTTAGCTGGATCCCATTTTTCTGATATAAACATGAGATTTCCAATACTCACTGTACAAATGGATATATCATGCGCACAGACCGAAATCCACATGTGTCTAAAAATGTGCAAGAAGCGCATGCGTTGTTCAATAATTCGTTTTCATTTCTTTTTGCCTGCTGAGATACATATTTGAAAAAGACGAAATGCTTTAGTGCATGCATACCACGGATATGAACTATATGGCCTAAAATTAATTATATATATATATCATCATCATCATCATTGTCAACCATTATCAATCCACTGCTGGACGAAGGTCTCCCCAAGTTTCCTCCACAACGGTCTGTCTTGTGCCAGTCTCCTCCATGTCACTCCCGCATACTTTCGAATTTCATCCACCCATCTCCCATGTGGTCTTCTTCTGGGTCTTTTCCTGTCCCTTGGAATCCAATCTAAAATTTCGGCTGTCCATCGATGATCTGTCCTTCTGGCAGTATGTCCAGCCCATTGCCATTTCAGGGATTTAACTCTGATCATGATGTCTTCCACTCTTGTCATTTTTCGGATCCACGAGTTCCTCTTCTTATCTCTCCTGGTTACACCAAGCATGCACCTCTCCATGCTTCTTTGAGTTGTCTGCAGTCTTTGTATATCTCTTTTAGTTAAGGTCCACGTCTCTGCACCATACGTAAGCACTGGGAGGATGCATTGATCAAACACTTTTCTTTTAAGACATAATGGCATATTGCTCTTGGAAATTATGCTGTTTCTTCCAAAAGCTCTCCAGGCAAGTTTTGTACGCCGATTAATTCCTTCATCAATGTGACCCTCACTTGATATCTGCTGTCCAAGATAAACGTACGTGTCTGTTATCTCCAGCTTTTCTCCATCAATCGATAAATCCTCATTTCTTGTAAAAGCATTGAACATCACTTTTGTCTTCTGAAAGTTCATTTTTAATCCCACTTCTTTACTCTTGTCAGCAAGTTCCTGGATCATACTCTGCAGCTCTGATGGGGTAGTTGCAAAAATGACTACGTCATCAGCAAAACGACGGTGGGTTAGATAATCTCCATTAATCTTTATCCCTTTGTTTTCCCAGCTCAGCGACTGAAAAACACCCTCCAAAGTGGCATTAAAGAGCTTCGGAGATATGGTGTCACCTTGTCTCACTCCCTTTCCAATTTTTATGTGTGTTGTATTTTCAAACAGCCGAATCTTTGCACTTGCATTTTCATAGATGTTATTAATAATATTAATGTATGCATCTTCAATACCGCAGGTTTTCAGAGCCATTGTAACTGCTGATGGTTTCACCGAATCAAAGGCTTTTTCATAATCGATAAAAGCCATGCACAATGGAAGTTCATATTCCCTCGCTCTTTCAATTAGTTCTCTCAGTACGTGGATATGATCTATTGTGCTGTAGCCACTCCTGAATCCAGCTTGTTCTCTCGGTTGAGCCATGTCCAGTGTTACCTTCAAGCGGTGTGAAAGAACTTTAGTGAAGATTTTATAAACTACTGATAGGAGGCTGATAGGTCTGTAGTTTCCGAGATCCTCAATGTCACCTTTCTTATGTAGCAGGATCATTGTAGCGGTGTTCCAATCCTCAGGAATCTTTCCTTCATTAAGGCATCGAGTGAAAATTTGGGCGAGTACTGTTTCAATTTCTCCACTTGCTTCTTGTATGATGTCTACAGTAATTCCATCTTCTCCTGGAGCTTTTCCCCGCTTCATGTTCTTGATTGCATGTGCAACTTCTGCTGGAAGGACTGGAGGAACTCTGGTACTGGTATCTTTCATGATGTCTGGAGTGCATGTATCATCCCTTTCATATAATTTGGAGTAGAAATCTTTCACTCTTGTCAAAATTTCGCCTCTATTTCTTGTTAAAGAACCATCTTCTTTTCTCAGTGCCATAATCTGTTTTCTTCCCTTACTGAGATGTCCCTTTGCTATCTTTAGGCTTTGGTTGTTTTCAATTGCTTTCCTCACTAGTTCACAGTTGAATTTTCTTACGTCTTCAGTGATACTTTTTCTTACTGTCTTGCATAGCTCTATATATTCCACTTTGGAAGTCACATCTTCTTTAGTTGTCCTCATCTCTCTTCTTTTTTGCATCAACATTTTGGTTTTTCCTGATAATTTGTTCACATGCAACTTGTTCTTAGACCCAGCTAATTTTGTTGCTGTTTCCATAAGAGCTTTGGTTACTTTTCTGTTAACTTCAGAGATGTCCACTTCTTCCGATGTTAGGCCTTCTAAAGCAGAGAACCTGTTCTTCAGTTCCAACTTGAAGGTATTATGGTGTTTTTTAAGGTTGGTTATGTCAATAGATTTTGTTTGTCTTATGAGCTTGCCACGTTCAAGTTTAGTGTTGAGGTGCATCTTACATCTCACCAATCTATGGTCACTACCTGTGTTGAACTTGTTTAGCACACTGCAGTCTTCTATGACGAATTTTTTGTTACACATAATAAAATCAATTTCACTTGTCGTCCCATTTGGATGTCTCCATGTCCATTTCCTGTGTGGCTTTTTCTTGAAGAAGGAGTTCAAGATGAAAAACCCTTCTGCCTCTGCAAACTCAACGAGAGTATTTCCACGCTGGTTTCTGTTGCCGTGACCGAATTTACCTACTGAAGTTTCATTCTGTTGCCGTTGCCCTATTTTTGCATTGAAATCTCCCATAATTATTTTCAAGTGCTGCTTACCTTTATTATTTAGATGACAAATTTCCTCATAAAATTCTTCAATTTCTTCTTCAGGATGACTTGTGGTGGGTGCATAAGTTTGAATAATCTGAGCCTGGTATCTTCTCGATAGTTGGATAACGAGTCGTGCAGCTCTGTCAGAGGAACTTTCAACTTCTACCACTTTATCCTTCAGTTTCTTGTTTATTATAAATCCAACACCACTAGTTCTGCCAGTATCTGTCCCACGATAGTAGAAGAGATGTCCACTTTTCAGTTCGATGAGATCTTCTCCTTTTCTCCTTACCTCACTTAGCCCCACGATGTCCCACTTGATCCTTTGTAGTTCCTCTTCTAATTCAAGAAGCCTTGAATCAGAAGATAGGGAGCTTCCGT
Source organism: Macrothele yani (assembly GCA_039090855.1). NCBI lineage: Eukaryota > Metazoa > Arthropoda > Arachnida > Araneae > Macrothelidae > Macrothele > Macrothele yani. The sequence continues at coordinate 128,066,687 of CM077034.1, forward strand.
TGTACGTAGCCAAGGTCAGCATCAGATGGCAGCCTAGTCCGGTCCTCCGGGGATTCTTAGCACCCTCTGCCTTCATGTCGCACTGGCCGCTGCCTTGGCCAGGTACATTCCAGCTGCCGGAGACTGAGGGCCAAGATTTAAGTTGTGGAATCATTTTGGAGGGGTTTGGCCATAACTCACCACGCTGGCCAAGCGGGTTGGTGAGTGTGGGATAGAATTTCCTCTAATCCCGATGGTATAGGTATACCGCTATTGGCGGTCGTCAGAGCCCCTGTAGTGGGAACAGGATGCACCACGAGAAGGCGGGGTTGACATTTGTCAAGGAGAGGCTGTGATGTTACGCATCACCTGACCTTACATCCCATATATATATATATATATATATATATATATATAGTAATAAAGTGAACCACAGATAAAATATAATCCTAATACAGAACCAACAAGTTAGTAAAATCACGCAACGCATTGATTATAATACGCTTTCCAACATACCAGAAATCATTACGCAAGTTATTAATAAAGTTATGAGAATAATGGCTGTGGAATAAATCTCGGTCCTGTGCCCTGACCTTTGGTCCCATTTCGATTATATTCAACAGAACCGGTTTGGTATACCTCCGAAATAAAATTATAAAATATTGTCGCAATCAAAGCATTTTTACGTAAGTTATGATGCATAAAGGCTACGGAATAGATCCCGCTCCAGTGTCCTAACCTTTGACCCCATTTCGCCTATTTTCAACAGAATTCGTACCCAGGCAATACCCTTCAACATACTAACATTTCATCCAAATCGAAGCATTTTTACGAAAGTTATGACGCATAATAGCGATGGAAGTGATTCCGCTTCTATGACCTGAACTTTGACACCATTTCTCCCATTTTCAATAAGCTTTGTCGCCAGGAGGTCCCCTACCACATACTAAAAGTTAAGCGAAATCGAACCTTTTTTACGTTAGTTATGACGCATAAGAGCAGTGGAATGAATCCCCCTCCTTTGTACTGACATTTGACCCCATTTCGTTCACTTTAAATCGGGTTTCTTCGCAGGTGATCCCTACCAGATACTAAAATTTTATCGAAATCAAACGTTTGTTACGCGAGTTATCCTGCGGACGGAAATACGCACACAACGCGTGACGTAATGAGGCAGATGGGAATCGCGACCATCTGCTTGCCGCAAGAGTGTGACGTCATAAAACTTTAATAGGATCCACACACAATGCGTGCCGTATTGAGACAGATGGCATGACCGCGCGCCAACATTCTCAAAGGCGAAATTATGACGTCATAAGATTTCTAAGCATTGGTAACATTAATGGAACAGCGCCATCACTAAAAACGTTATTATTCGGGGTGGTTATTTAACCCACTAAACGAATTCTCCTACCGTCGAGATCAAGCTAAATCAATTTCTAGTACGAGAAAACGGTAGGTTAACGACTTTCATCCAAATTCTTAGAGCCGGTTTCAAAATAAAATGTACATACATACATACAAGAATTGCTACTTTAAGGTGGACGTCAAGTAATTTTGCTTCCTATACTTCCAAAAGAAAAACTTCTGTACACATTTTCTTCACAATTAATGCGTTCCCAAGGATGAAAATTTGAACATCGATTAAAATATCTTCATTTTATATCTTGCAATACTTAATATTTTCTAAAACATAACCATATTTATGCAATTCAACATTTGTTTGTCTACTGACGTCATGAAAATACAGGTCGAGCCATCCTTTTTCTGGACAATTAATGCGTTCACAAGGATGAAAATTTGAACATCGATTAAAATAGCTTCATTTCATAACTCGGTATACTTAATATTTTCTAAACCATAACCGCAATTATGCAATCTAACATTTTTTTGTCCACTGACGTCATCAAAGTACCGGTCGCGCCATCTTTTCTCTGGTTTCAACACCACCAAAGGAAAAGTGATTGATTTTCAATATAACTATGGTTATGTTTTAGAAAATATTAAGTTTTCCAAGTTATAATATAAAGTTATTTTAATCGATGTTCAAATTTTCATCCTTGGGAACACATTAATTGCGAAGGAAATGTTTACAAAAGTTTTTCCATTGGAAGTATAGGAAGCAAAATTTCTTGACGTCGACCTTAATAATATGGGATAGAGGCAATGGAATGGATCGCAATCCTATGTCCTGACCTTTGACCATATTTTGTCCATTTTCAATAGGGTTCGTCCCCCAGTGGTCCCCTACCACATACTAAAATTTCATCGAAATCGAACCATTTTTACGCCAGTTATCGTGCGGACAGCCGGGCGGACGGACAAAGCTGGGGCATATACGCTTCTTCATTCTACGGTTGGAAAGCGTAAAAAATGACACCCCTAAATTCCTGATTACAGAAAATTTTCAAAAGACCAAAAAAAAAATAAAAAAAAATCCCCAAAATAAAAAATAAAAAAGAGCCAGGAAAAACCTAAATTATAAGGAAACAAGCATATTTAATTTAATGCACCCCGGAACACAAGACCACTCATCAGGGAAAGACATCCAGTGCCCCAGGATAGAGGTTGAGGTTTCATGAGAGTGCCACATTTTGCAACAACTAGACATATATCTTAATAAATTTTGTAACAAATATATATCTCTTTTAGGCGCTCTGTCTTCCCTACCTGAACATTTTGTAGAGCTTAAAGAACATAAAACAAATAGAAATTACTTGTAACTCCTAAGTGAACATATAACCTCAAATAGAATGGTGAAACACGTAAACTAAAAAAGCAGTAAAGTAAATAAATACATCTGGCGGTTAAGGTCGGCAATAACTTTTTACGGTGAACTTTAATTCGATCGAAGTACTTTCCGAAAATAATGTAAACATGTTATTACGTCATGGATCAAAGTTGCGACTGTTATATCTCTCCGGGACGATTTGGGGCGATTTTATTTTTTTATTTTTTTGAGGGCGACTTTTTTTTTTTGGTCTTTGAAATTTTTTTCTTATCAGGAATTTAGGGATGTTATTTTGGGTTCTGTATTAGGATTATAATTTTCCTGTGGTTGACTTTATCACTATGCTGATTATGTTTGAAACCTGCAGCAGGGCGCGGTTTTGCAGAAATCGTATTACATTTGTATGCAAGTTCCAGGTTTCTTTAAGTTTTGTGATACACATATATATATATATATATATATATATATATCATCATCATCATCATTGTTAACTCTTATCAATCCACTGCTGAACGAAAGTATCTCCAAGCCTGTTCCACAACGGTCTGTCTTGTGCCAGTCTCATCCATGTTACTCCCGCATACTTTCGAATTTCATCCACCCATCTCCCATGTGGTCTTCTTCTGGGTCTTTTCCTGTCCCTTGCATTCGAATCTAAAATTTCGGCTGTCCATCGATGGTTTGTCCTTCTGGCAGTATATCCAGCCCATTGCCATTTTAGGGATTTCACTCTGATCATGTTGTCTTCCACTCTTGTCATTTTTCTGATCCAGGAGTTCCTCTTCTTATCTCTCCTGGTTACACCAAGCATGCACGTCTCCATGCTCCTTTGAGTTGTCTGCAGCCTTTGTATGTAGGCTCTTTTAGTTCAGGTCCACGTCTCTGCCCCATACGTAAGCACTGAGGAAAACACTTTTCTTTTAAGACATAATGGCATACTGCTCTTAAAAAATATGCTGTATCGTCCAAAAGCTCTCCCGGCAAGTTTTTTACGCCAATTAATTTCTTCGTCAATGTGACGCTCACTTTTCATCAGCTATATATATACACTATCTACCAACAAGTAATTGGGCACCCCTGCAATCCACGATATCTTCGGTCCTGATACACGTCACGGCCTCCGCCGTTAAATATCTTGTGGGAAACAACAACGCAACCAGTCGTATGCAAGATGCCACGCAGTTCGGAGCTCCCTGAGTTCGAGAAAGGTGTAATCGTTGGGTATCACAGAAATGGCCGATCCATACGTGACATATCCAGCGAGTTGAAGTACCCAAAATCGACAGTGGCCTACGTGATTGGCAAGTGGAAGACCAGAGGCGACTGTTGGAATGTGCCCCGACCCGGCAGACCCACAAAACTGGGAGTTAGTGACCGACGGGTGCTGGCCAGAGAAATTCGGAAGAACCGTACCAAATCGACAGGCCACATCCGCGAGGAGTTTCAACAGGCATCCGGGAGTGTTCTTTCGATGAATACCATCCATTAGGAAGCCTATCTGCTCGGTTATCATAAACGTGCTGCCGCCCACAATCCTTTGATCACCAAGTCCAATAGCGCTGCTCGGCTAACGTGGTGCAAAGAACGTCGACAGTGGACCGTTCAACAGTGGAAACAATTTCTCTGGAGCGACGAATCAAGGTTCACCCTCTACCATTCAAATGGCAGGGTCAGGGTTTGGGGCTGCCTGGAGAACGCCTCCTGCTGGAATGTATTGTGCCAACTGTGAAGTTCGGCGGCGGAGGAATTATGCTATTGGGGTGTTTATCCTGGTATGGCATGGGACCCTTGGTCGCAATTCCTGGTAGACTTAACGCCGAGACCTACTGCACCATTTTGGATGACCATGCGCTTCCTACGTTGCGGCAGTTTTACTGGGTGGACTCATGTTACTTTCAGGATGAGAATGCCACCTGTCATGTTGCGAGGTCCATCATATCTTGGTATAGTGAAAATGGGGTTAATCGAATGGGCTGGCATGCGCAGAGCCCGGACCTTAACCTTATCGAGCACCTCTGGTACGAGTTGGAGCGTCGACTTAAGGGGTGCCCCTACCGTCCGAAATCGGTGAAGGAACTGACCTGTCTTCTCCAAAACGAGTGGAAGGAAATACTGCTAGCCGTCGTACAACGCCTGGTTGAGAGTATGCCCATGAGGGTCGCAGCTGTAATTGCTGCTCGTGGAGGCTCCACCAACTATTGAAGGTGAATAAAATTCGTTTTCATTTGCTATCACAGGTGTCTAATTACTTGTTGGTATATATATATTTCAAAATCAAAACGGATATTCAGTGTTTTTCCAAGAAATGGAAATTTATCAGTTGATGGGAGTAGCTAGAGATAACTGACACCAACAACTATTTTTCAACAGATATAAAGGAGGATGACATGGAGAAGGAATTAATCGACGTATAAAACTTGGTTGGGGAGCTTTTGGAAAATAAACATTATAATGTTGTAGAGCAGTATGCGTTTTGTCTTAAAACATTGAAAAAAAGAGTTTAATCAACGGTATCTCCCACTTCTTACGTACGAAGCAGAGACATATTCCTTAACTAAAAAGCCATACAAAGACACCAAGCATGCATTTTCCATGCTGTAAGTAGCATGGAAAATGCATGCTTGGTGTAACCGGGAAAGATAACACGAAGAGCTCCTGGATCGTTAAAATGAGAAGAATGAAAGAATCATGGTCATAGTAAAATCCCTGTTATGACAATGGAATAAATACATTGACAAGGTAAAAATCCTTCATATACGTGGCATCAGTAAATAAATAAACAGATCGCCTTTTTAACGTTGTAGAAACACATAGCAACCGAAACATTCTTTACAGCCACCGCCGTGGAATTGAACCACGGATCTCTCGAGAGCTAGATATCGAGAGATCCGTCTTTCAATTCCACGGCGGCGGCTGAAAACAATTTTTCGGTTGCATTGTGTTTCTGGAACGTGGGAAGAGCGATGAATTTATTTATTCATATACACTGATTGGCCACTTCATTATAACCACCTGACAGTTTAAAGCAAATGAGCTATGGCTGCTCGCTGTTGCCTCCAGATGGGGAAGCTAGTATAAAAAGGGAATGCTTAGTGTTTCCGACAGTAGTAGATGTGATTTTTGGGTGACGAGATGGGTAAAAAATGCGATTTGACGGACTTTCAAAGTGGGGTAATTGTAGGAGCTCGGAGCCATGGAGCTAGTATCACCGAAACCGCCGCATTCGTGAAATGTTCCAGAGCAGCTGTTATTAAAAATTCAAAGACTGGACTGTCAGCCAAAAAACTGGGTCCCTACGTGCAACGTATGGTCGTCATCGACTAGTTACTGCTCGGGCGGAACGGAGAGTGTCCAGACTGGTAACAGACAACAGAAGGGAAACAGTGAACCAAATTACAGACCATCTTAATCAAGGTTCTCCTTAAATGATCTCTGCAAGCACTGTTCGCCGTACACTGCATCGGATGGGATATGGCAGCTGAAGGCCTGTTCGAACACCTTTGCTGTCTGCAGTTAACAAGAGAAAACGTCTCCAGTTCGGACAGGAGCACAAGCGTTGGACAGCCAATAATTTGAAACAAATTATGTGGTCCGATGCATCCCGTTTTCCGTTGAACCATGCCTATGACCGAGTGAGAATTTGCCGGAAACAACACGATGGCTACATTCAACAAGATAATGCGTCCTGCTATAATGCTCGTATTGTGCGGAATTGGTTTCAGGAACATGCCGGGGAATTTACTTTGCTTAGATGGCACCCACAATCTCCAGATCTCAACCCCATTGAGTATTTGTGGGATGAAGTTGAACGAGCCATCAGACAGCTGGATCCACAACCCTGCAATCTCACACTCCTGGAAAGTGCTGTTCATCAAGCATGGTCTCAGATCTTACAAATCACCTATCAATATCTCGTGGATTCCATGCCACAAATAATCGACGCAGTATTGAAGGCAAAAGATGGCCCCACAATGTACTGATGGGGTGGTCATAATAAAGTGGTCACTCAGTGTATTGACAGGTGAATTAAACACGGATGCACCGCTGAGATTTTAGACATGATCCTAAGAGACCGGAAAAGACCCAGAAGATCACGTGGGAGATAAGTGGATAAAATGCGAAAGTACGTCAGGGTGACATGGAGACTCATTCAAGACAGGCCTTATCGGAACAAACTTGTGGAGACCTCCTTCCAGCAGTGGGCTCGTTCGGGCGTGGCACATCAGTCCAGTTGGTAGATCTCGCGCTTTCCACGCAAACAGTCCTTGGTTCGTTCCCAGCGAGATTCAAACGGGCGATTTTCCGGTCTGTTGAGAAAATTTACCCAGCGCAGTTCTATAATTCAGGAGTTTCCTAAGAGGAAAAAAAAGTTTTAGCTTTGGGAAACTGCGGTTATCTTTGAATTTTGTTTTTTTCATGGCTACAACTGGGAAATTGCCGAACAAGTTTCAGCAAGCCATCAATTACGTCACGTAATTGCCGGCTGCCAATGTCGAGAAACTAGCGGACCACATTAGGCTAGCCATCATTTATTGCATGTGCTTGCACGGCCGCAGAAGGGCCACCTGTGGGAGCTACTGCCTGTGATCGATAACTGATTGGCCTGTTGTGTTGTATGACAATTGATGGGGTTGCCAACTGTTGGCCAGCTTCCGGCCTGAACTGCTGCCCCTTCGGTTGGCCGCCCGGACATTTTTATGACGCTTCGGAAGCGGCAACATAGTGCTGGGCCGTTGCTGGCAGTGCTGCCTGCCAACAAATGGCCAGTAAGACAGTTTTTAACTCTTACCACGATATAAATAAATCCGTATTATACAGTATAATGCCCTTGCGGCCCCTTATTATACCTTAAAAGTCAAATGCGGCCTCATATGCCAAAGTGTTGCCGACTCCTGCTTTAAGACATAATGACAATTTTTTCTCGCCAATTCCCTCCAGCCAATTTTGCTTTCTCATTTATTTCCGAGTTAAACGACCACTATGAGCAACTTCATGGTCTATATAAGCAGTCGAACGTCCCTTATTATGCTACACTGGCTCTAGGTGAGAGTAGGGTAAACGTACTTTCAATATGTCGCCGAAACTCGAACATGGATCCATTACGAAAAATCGGTCGGACTCAGAGCATAAGCTAATGGGCCACCGAGACTGCCAATCAAGTTTTTTACACACCAATTACTTTTCTCTTTGATATGACTTCGTTTTATACCTGTTGTCCAAGCTAAATGTGGGAACTGGTTACTTCTCAGAACCCACATCAATAAACCTTCAGTTCCGAAATCAATTTTGTTTGCTGTAGCCCCATTTGTACGGAAAACAAAATTTAAAAACAAGTAATTTGTTTTGTTTTCATACGCTAGCAGGGGCACTCTGGCTGTGTCAAATAAAATAATGTTCATTTATACGCTCGCAATGTGCAGGCTTATCATTATTTCGAAACCAAGTGCAACGCATTTAAATAGCTAAATTCCGTAAAAAAGCAATCGTCGTACGTAATAATTCCTGTTTGTCATTGCAAATTGAGCAGCAAACTAAGGAGTACTCGTAGAACTGTACAGTAATTTCCAGATCGTTCGTTTCTCCTCATCCTGTAAACGTCTTGTCCCTCTGGCTCAGTATTCATTGAGGTTCATAAAGAAACGTCAGGTAAAATATTCAAGAAAAATGCATCGGTAGTTCCATAAAAACTGAGAGTAAAATCACACAAAATGAAGAAATATATGTGCATCAAAATATATATTATTCTTTCTGAAAGTATCTTCTCGGATTATATGCAACGGTCCTATCGTTCAGACCACTTTTCAATGCATGTAGCGAGGGCATTTTGTGGACGCTGCTTTAACTTCCCCTGTACAACTTGAATGTTGCACCACTGAACTTCTCCTTCATTGTTGGAAACAACCAGAAATCCCACCGGAAGAGGTCAGGATTGTTGGCAGACTGTGGAATGATTTCCATAGTGCAATTCGTTTGAAACTGTTGAACACAGGCAGTCACATAGCGGGAGGGGGGGTATCCTGGTGTAGGATCCACTTGTCCACTAGTTCCGGTCGCTTAATTAATGTTTGTCATCGTAGACGGTTCAAGACAAAAATGTAATACTCAGCATTGACAGTAAAATATGGAGGACCGCCATGCTGATAGACTACACCTTTATGATCAAAGCAAATTTTCAACATCACCGTCAAAGCTGATTTGGGTTTGCGGAATTTTTTTGAAGAAGGCGAGCCTGTTTCCAGACACTCGTTCCACCCTTCGTGAGGGGGTCGTAATGGTAGACCCATGTTTCTTCTGCAGTTATTACAGTGTTCAGAAAGTTTGGATGCTTTGCAATTATTTGTTTCCATTCATGACACACCTGAACTCTGGCTATCAATTGTTATCTCGGCAGGTACCCTTGCCCAACACACAGGATGCAGCAGTAATTTGTCATAGAATGCGGAATGCCTACGTTTTTTGAAATATTAGTAGACGCCGCTAAGTCTTCACACATCGTTCGTCAATCTTCTTGTAGGGCTGCCCAAACAGTGTTAACAATACCCTCTGTAGCAACACTTTTACGTCGACCACGCCTATGGGCGAGTTCTGCCGACAAGCGCCCAATTTAGAAATCACGGTGCCATCTAAAAATCGTTGACTCACCCAAACATATATCTTTTTAAGCTATTCTTATTAAATCAACTGCTTCTGGAGCCCTTTTACCCGAACGATATCAAAATTTTATCGCACAACGCCTTTCACTTCTTTACTATGAATCACTCACCTCCCCAGCTGTATGACGAAATGTAGGTATAACTTAGACAACTGCGCAATAGCAACACCAGAATCGTCTGCCACGGACAATACCTATCGCCATAGGTATTTCCTCAATTCAGTTAGTCGTCTGCGTGGATATTTTTCCCTTTCGAACAGTTGCCAACTCAAAAAATTTCTCTCTGTTTTTATAGAACGGTTTTCGTATGTCGTTAATAACAACAATGACAAATTATTAAATGTAATGTTTCAATAAAACTGTTACTGAAAATCACGCATGCTTACCTGGCCGTAGCGTCCGCTTCCTATATTCTCAAGCACCTTGTATTTCTCTTCTGATGACTGGAGAATGGTGCCTAGGGCAAGAAATGTATTTTCCGTTTCTTGTTCTGCAACCGCTTGACTGATTTTTGCCATCGTAAATCCAGATCCTAACGGAAAAAAGGTGTCTGTCTTCAATTGATCGTTCTCTTCTGTAGCAATACCAAGAGGGCCATCTTTTGGATAAAGAGCTTTTCTTGGCTGCCGAAAGCTTGCATTTTCTAGGCATTTTCTTCCAGCAGCTTTTCTGTCGGTATCCTAGGAAAGAAATGAATAGCACATAAATTAAAATATATTAATGAAACATTTTTAAAACAAAACTTTATGACAAAAGAAAAGCACTATTAGCCTTGTATACAGTATTATATTAATGTAAAGGCTCCGCTGACAGAGTACTTTGGTTCAAGGGGTGGGGGTGGCAAGTCTTTTTTAAGCTCATTGTGACTTTCCAGCGCATTCTGACAATTCCAATGCTCTCTCCGTATTCATCGTTTTTTATGTAGGACTACGTCTAACTCAGAGTGTAATATGGGGTTACTTACGGCCAACCGTCTTTGACAAATATAGGTCCCAATCAAAATCATTATACAGTTAAAAATGCGCAACGCACACTAATGGTGTTAGTATATTCGTAATGAGCATGGAGTGCAATTCGCGTATGAATCTATACATCGTGTGCACGACGCTCCTCTACTTCGCTCTGCGTGGGGGAGTATGCAATATTTCTGGGTGTGCCGCCGCGTTTCACTCAGTCGATCTTAGCAACAGTGAGCGCAACACGACTGTGCGTGGTACCGTTTTAAAACTCTCGATGAGATCTATTCAAATATATGAAGAACATTTCGCAGTGGTTTGATTTGAATTATTTAAAAAATTGTTTTCTTGTGAACCGGTGAACAAACACATTTGACAATATCGCGGTTCATCTGGTCAACCGTGAATGCACAACGACTGTGCAAGGTATCGTTTTGAGCCTTTTGAGGAGATCTATTCAAATACATGAAAAAAATATAGCAGTGGCTTCAATTAAAATAAAAAAAAATGTTTTCTTGCAAACGGGTTAACATTTTTGACAGTGCCGCGGAATTCTCACAACGTGCTCACGCAAAAGTAGAGAAAATCAAAACGAGAGGCAAGAGCGAGGAATATAAGAAGCCTAAGAAGACCGAGCACAACGTTGGGTAATTCGTGTATCTATCTGCTTTGTGTTCGCAATGTATCCAGCATTATTTGTAAAAAGTATGTAAGCTGCTTTTTATATCATTCACTTGTGTTGGCAATAACAAATTGAATAAATGCTTTGAAACCCTACTCGACTAGCTGATTTCAGATCTGGAACTCGTAGTCCTACGTTTCTAACTGACGGCTCAATCAGAAGTGAGCCTACCTGTCTTTTTTTTCACCTGACAATAAACGGGATTCTACTTGCTTCGGAAATGGCAGCTGTAGAAGCGAAAGTAACCAAAGCTAAGCAACGACAGGAAAACTTTAGGATTTACTCAACACGGGCAAGTGAGAACTTTCACATCCGAGGACTTCTGAGATTTCGTTCTGGAGCTTTTTTTTTATTATTGAAGTTTTAACCACCACCGTAAGCAACTCAATGGGCTATAAGCAGTCGCCCGTCACTAATTTAGGGTCACTGGTTCCAGGGAAGGGAGAGAGCCAGTGCCGTGACACAAACACAACATCTATGCCTCACAGGGATTCGAACCCGGGCCCCTTTCGGACGAATGATCAGAGGCCATCGCTTAGACCACTGCGCCACCGGGCCTTCTGGAGCTTCATGAAATCTGTATCAGACTCAAGCAAATGTAATTCTATAAAAAAAATACTAACAAATTATATTTCCAACGCATTGTAATTAAAACTAGTTCAGTAAAAACCACTGATGATAGTAATTGGTCATGCAAATTAATTACTTAAAACGCCAAATTAAAAAAAGTAATTTAAATTAGGTTATTAAACTTAGCTTTTCAACTACTTATTATTTAGCCAATGGCAATGCATGCACTCTACCACTAATGTTTCATCAATTTTACTTTACAGATTTGCTATCTGAACAACTGCCCATTTCTGTTTTCAAGACAGTTGGACCGACGGCGTCACATCTTTCCGGTCTGTCAAGATGCGGTTGATTTGTATGCGGGTGACTAAATCTTTTGAGCGACCAGTAATGGAACACACATTTAAAAGTTACTGAAGCTTCGCATCAGAATTTTGAATATTTTTTTTATTGGAGGTTTAACGACCACCGTGAGCAACTCAATGAGCTATAAGCAGTCGCCCGTCCCTAATTTAGAGCCACTGGTTCCAGGGAAGGGAGAGAGCCAGTGCCGTGAGACAAACACAACATCCATGCCTCACCGGGATTCGAACCCGGATCCCGTTCGGACGAATGATCAGAGGCCATCGCTTAGACCACTGCGCCAGCTTTTGAATCTTCAATTGATGATCTCTATGACAGGTTAACTTTGACTAAATCAGTCGTTCCTCATGTTTTTGACTTGTTGAAAACAAGAAATGAATGACTAGCCCACTGTGTCGCATCCATTCTCCAACTACACCGATGATCCATTCATTATGACCATCCCCAACCTAGAGAAATGAGCGCTCGTGGAGACCGAACGTGGCACAAGTGAAGTTCACAGAGCAGTGTATGCTTAAGCATATATAGCTGTGACAGAGGAGGGCATCAAAAGCACACGTGGCGTTTTTCGCGATTAGTTCGCTCATACTCTTCGGCGACATTCGCTGTGTTTCTTGCAGAAGTTGGTTCTATTTCATACCGAATTAGGTAAAATGAGCTGCCACAAACGTATTGTCGACGGAATGACGTGGAGAATCGTCGGTTAATTGGAGGTAGGGCAATCGCAAGTACAGGTTGCTACAGAGCTCAAAGAAACGCCAAGTGCCGTCTGCAATTTGTGGAAACAGTTTAAGGACACCGGATCCATATCGAGAAGGCGTGGGCAAGGTCGTCCAAGAGGCAGGACGGCAAATGAAGTTCGTTATTTAGCACTTTCAGCGAGGCACCATAGAACTGCTACGGCTGCACAGCTATCTCGTGAGCTACATTCCGCCACTGTAACCCGAGTTTCCAGGGTTACTGTTTCCCGAAGGCTTCATGAGAGAGGTCTTTTTGCCAGAAGATCCGTTTTTGCGTCCCGCTCACAAGAGAAACATCAGCCTTCGACCATTCTTCAGTGGGGTATCGTTGTCTTCACAGATGAGTCGCCATTCAGCCTGGACACTGATTCTCGACGTACCTTCATCTGGAGGGAATCTGTGACTCGATACCTTTCCTCCATTATCCGAGAAAGGGACCGCTATGGCAGCGGTCATGAAGGGTCTGAGAAGGGACTGCTATCAAGTGTAATGCTCTGGGCGATGATTTCTTGTGATATTGTAGGACCCATTATCCAAAAAGCACAAACGATGACAGCTGTGAGGTATCTGAACATCGTTGCGGACCATGTTCACCCATTCATGACAACTGTGTTCCCTCCTAGTGGTGGCCATTACCAACAGGATAATGCGCCGTGCCACACTTCCAGAATTGCCAAGAAGTGGTTTAAGGAGATGGAAACTTTCTGTTAATGCCCTGACCTCCAGATTCACCTTCCATGAACGCCAACCCACATTTGTGGTACGACTTGGAAAAGCGGGTTCGCGCTGAATCATCGCCACCCCAAATGTACAAGAACTGGAGAACCTGCTGTTGACATTATGGTACCAGATACCACAGGGAAAAAAGTTTATCGCAACATTACTGAATTGATGCTTCGCCGAGTGGCCGCTATTTTGCGGGCTAATGGGTATTCTACAGCTTATTAGGTCGATAGTCATAATGTAGTTGCCAATCTGTGTGCGAATATCCTACTGAACTTTGTAACTTTCCCGTAAACAATGAAATTTGTGCGTGATTTATAAACAATTTTCCGTTTCTTTTCAGGAGTTTGTTATTCGCCATTAGGCTGCGGTCATGCACTGTTAGCATATCTTTTTTTAAAAAAGATAATGCTTATGTCACACCGTTTGTCATTCGATCCATCCGCCTCTGGACATCATATTTCGGCAACTATCAGTCCTATTTGAAAAACTCTTTTTGAATCGGGAAGCTTGAAATGGCCTCCCCGGTGGTACCGTGGTCTAAGCGATGGCTTCTGATCATTCGTCCTAATGGGTCCGGGTTCGAATCCCGGTGAGGCGATATTGTGTTTCTTTTACGGGTCTGTCTCTCTCCATTTCATGGGATATGAGGCCTTAAGATAGGGACGGGTGAATTCTTATACCCACCGAGTTGCTCACGGTGGTCGTTAAACCTCAAAAAAAAACGAGAAATATGACACCGAATTTTCGGGTGCAATAAGCACTGAACAAATGAGATAATGAACATACCTGTAACGTTTTCTTCATTTTGGGTCGTGGAAACAATATGAACCCAGAAATCTTCAAAAAATTAAGCTATAATCACAGTTTTTGTAAATAAAGATATCTTTAACGGAACACACGTCGTTTCACTCCAACTGACATAGGTGAAATGATGCCACCCAAATATTGTAATGTTTGTCTGAGATCAAATGACGATGCCACCCAATGGTTGTTTATGGTATTACCTCGCCCCTTTCGTCCTGTGGGGCAAGTAGGGGTAAGGAGATTATGAAACACCGCCTTTTAATACCATTGTAACGGGATTATCGACTGCAACCTTTCCTCACCTGCACCTCCATGAGATTCCGGAATGGTAAATCTTAGACGGTCATTTGCTTTAATTGTAGGTATAATGGCACTAACAGAATATAAATTCTTTGCCCACCTTTGATACTTTATTCTATGGGTTCATTTAATTCCAGCAATCCAAATTGCTTTGTACAGCCACCACATTGGGATTATCTGCTATTGGGCAAAGCAAATCTGATAAATAGAAAAGGACACCGCAAATTATATAATTTATCAGTGTAAGGAACACCGATAAATGTTGAAAATAATTAATTAATAATGCTGTAATTAATAAACGTTTTCCCCTCGTTCTTAAATTTAATGTTGTAATTAAATATTTTTTAAAATTAATTAATACTAACTTTTAATCCGAAGTATGGAATTTAAAGCAAAATAAATCACCTGTTTTAACATATCGCTGCCTTTCAAAAATTTATTAAAAACCGAGAAAATCATCAAAGTCGTTACAGGATTTCAGTTCTTGTGTCATAATATATATAAAAAAGAATCCAGGTCGATTTTCGACAAGACCAAGTATCGGAAACTGACATAAGAAGTTAATAAAGAAGAACAAATAATCTCAAAGACTGGATCTCCATTCTTGCTTTATAATGCGAAAAGAATTTCTGAAATCGCAGCAGCGGCTGAAGATATATGCTATTTACTGGCAGCTGTACATGGTGATAATATTATAAACACAATCTTTTGTTTGAAAGGACTTGCTGCGAAGAGCAACTTCTTTATTCTGTTTCATCTTTTAATGAGCAGAAAATCCTAACTTTCAATGTTATTCATTATTAAAATATATCTATCGATTTTGTCCTATATTAGCACCTATTTTTCTCATAATATACAGGGGAGTCACATTATGGGGACCACCTCCTACTTTTTATATCAATAGCGCGAAACCAATGAAAGAAGGAACGTGTGGTGAGCTGGCTCGGAGGGTGTATAAGGTGTCCCGTAGGCATTCTGAAAACATATCACTCGTTGCTGTCATGGATAAAAGGAGAGAAATTACCGTATGAAGTGGCATTTTTAAAAAAACAACTTCGACCAATTTCAATAAGCTATTGCTTTTAAAAATTCCAATAACGCACTGAATTTTATTGAAACTGAACATATCTTCTATATATGAAAGTAATTACTTTCGTATGATTGGATCTGTTCCAAAAGTATGATCAGAATTCATTAATTCTTAAAATCTCATGCAACACATAAACAGTGGGCCGACGTTAACCAATGTAATATAAGCAATCATAGATGCACTTTAGACTACTCTGTGTTTACATACCCATTTGGCACCTAATGGGTTTCAAATTTCGCGTTTTCCAAATTTAGATATTCAGTGCGTTGTAAAGTGTTTGGAATTAGGGTGAATACATTGATGTGCTATTGTCCAGGTTAAGTTACATGCCATGAAATCAAGGTTATGTGGGAAAACAAAAATGCGTTTCTTAAAAAAAAATAACTTCGTATGCTACGATTAGAATTTACTAAATGTAAGACGTATCAGTTAATGAGAAATGAGTGAAAAAACTAAAATATTTTTTTATAATGTAGGTCACATTTTAACACGGATAATTAGAAGAAAGATAACACCACATCTTCGGGTGTAATAAGTACCTCTTTTGAATTCGTTCTGAAGCGAACTAAATTTGTCATAACTTTTCAAAATAAATGTAACCGGTTTGGAAAACAATAAACCTGTTACCACAATAAAACAAATATCCAGAAATAGAAACATCTGTTTGGCTAAAAGTATCTTACGAAAATTCAAAAATGGCGAAAATTCACCAAAGGCTAAAAAGTATCTTACGAAAATTCACAAATGGCGCCCAAAAAGTTTCCCATAGCACACGGAAGATATCAGACACAAAATGTTTTTCAAATAGAACATTTAAAGGAGAAATATGGGAGGCAAGGAGACATTATATAACTTTATGCTTTGTAGAGGAAGAATTTTGTTTAACGGAAAATTTGAAAATAGGCGAAGCATATACTGCATGAAAAACGCTATGCTAATGTATAGAACTCTTCAAATACCTCCACGGAAGTAAAATAGCAAGAATAAGATTTCTACCTTTACGGTAAGTACCGGGAAATCTTAACATTATTTAAAAATGATAATGCTCCACATCTCTAGATTAGCGAATGGGTTACAATTAAGAATACATTTCTCAATAGTAGTTTTAGAAGCAGCGATACAGCTGCAAACTGAAGTAAAAAACACCTCCGACCGGCAGAACTGTGAACTAAAATATTCCTCAGATACTAGCCTAAAGTGTTCTGCAAGGTAAATGACATCCGGTGTTGAAATATTTTTTTTTTCCAATTCGCACATGTAGAAGAAGAAATATTTGGAAAAACATACTAAGCATTTACACACACCGGCGGCGAAATTGTGCCTTATCTTGGGAAAAAACTATGCACACACCGTTTGCATACTTAGTTGTATCTGATGGGACAAATAATTTTTAAATCGGATTTTTACTCCCTCAGATATTGCTGGAAACGTGAGCTTACCCCCTCTGGTGGCAGACTTGTGCATTAAGAATACTTTGAAATTGTATGAGAAACGTTTCGCGACGTAAACGCACTCCAACAAAGAATGCATTTTTTCAAATCGAACTCTTAGAAGCAGAAATATAGGCAAAAACAACATACACATCTAAGATCCCAGGCGAAAAAATTATGCGTTATTTGAAGAAAGTATTCTTAAAAGGTTTTTCGACGTGAGCTCCATCGATATACAGAAGACGTGTTTAAATCGAATTTCCAGCAGCTTAAATTTTGCTACAAATACATCAGAAGCAGAAATAAGTCCTTACGCACCTGGTGGTCAAATGATTCTTAACGAATGTTAAAAATTATATATAAAACATTTTCCATCAGGAAGTGTATCTGAAACAGAAAGTTTTTCAAATCGCAGCTCTAGAAGTAGAAATATCGGGGGAAACGAAATTCACCCCCTAGCAAAAGGTCTATGAATTACTTTAAAATTTTGAAAATTTATAAGAAACATTTCGCACTGGAAACCCTCTCCAACAGAGAACGAATTTTTCAAATCTGTCTCTTAGAAGCACAGATATCGAAAAAATAAGATAAATATGTACTCCCCGTAACGGAGAGCATGCATTATTTTAACAACAAAGTATCCTTAAAATATTTATCGACGTGAGTGACATCAGTCCAGCAACGTATTTTTTCATTCTGGATTTCAGAACTCAGATTTTGCTGCAAACACATCAGAAACAGAAATTAACACTTAATCTCCCTGGTGGCTAACCCGTTTTCTACCAAAAATTAGAAATTATGTGAAAAGGTTTCTTATCAGGAGCTAAATCCGCTTCAGAAATAATTATTCATTTCGCAGTTTTAGAAGCAGAGAAAACAGAGAACACGCAGTTTAGTTTAGTTTTACGCTTCCTGGTTGAAAATCTATGTGTAACGTGAAAAAGTGCTTATGACTAAAATAGTCTTCCATATAGCTGGAATTGAAAGGTAAAAGGTTTTTTTAATTGGACGTTTAGAAACAAAAATATGGAAAAAACGTATTTTTAATTCCATAGCATCTGAATTCATGCCGTTTAGCGGGAAAATTGTACAACGTTAAAACTAAAGCGGAATAGAGAATCATTATTCTTACATTTCAAGCTTACCAACGCAAAAAGATATTTTTAAATAGGTCTATTAGTGCCAGAGCTGTGGTGTACACAGACGGACGGATAGGCAAACCGATTTCATAAGCAAGGTCGTTTTTACAAAAAACGTGCAGAAATGCAGTCTGAAAAAAAAAAAAGAAATAAAATGCCTATAACAACGATCGCAATTGATACGATTTTTGCTTTCCCCTTTTCGGATGTCATCCTTATGGTGTATTTTTGCAATATCAGAAATGAGAAGAAAACAATACCTAGATTTAGAGTTTAATAAAGAAAACATGCACCCAACGGGGATAATTTGATAACTCTGCTCTCTTTTTTCCACATACCAGTAAGCATAGACTCTTAGAACCCAAAAAGACCCATCGCCTTATTTGCTAATCTCTTCTGCATTTGAAATTCCCTACCCACCCGAAATCTAACTCCGGGATTAGCCCACACCCTTTTGAGAGAGCGATAGTGGATAAATGTCATTTTATACGAAATGTCTGATTTAGGGGAGATTACCCATATTTTAGATTAATGCTGATATTAAGGGATTTTTCTAATGATTCGACGTTGGACATTATGATTAACAGAACAGTTGTTCAAAAACCCACAGAAAACAAGCACTCCTCATATCAGCATAACAACAGTGTACGTATGTATCCTAAAATATTTTCCTAATACGTACTTCGATTATTAGAAAACATTGTGCGTCTACCCGATTTAGTTTTTATCTCTGCGTGCGGTAGGGGGAAGGAGGTGGTGGGGATGTTTACAGTTATAATTAACAACTTGACCATTTTTTCTCTTGTAGAACATTCATGTCTCCGAATATGGTTTCCGCTGCTGGATTTGTGGCCATGAAATGGGTCAAATACTGAGCTCTTACTTAGTAAAAGAACCTCACACACGGAAATATTATCAATTTAATAGCGGTACATAAAGGTTATTTTGGTGGTGATATGCCTGTCAGTTAGCTTAGGGAACAGCTAGAAACATGGATAACAGTCTTAGTTACTGACGGAAATGTTTTTAAACTTTTGTATTCTAAGTTAACGAAATACTTGAGTTACGCTATCTTAGATACTGCCATCGTCAAGCACAAAGAGATCTTGGTTACGGTCAAGACATACACAACGGAATTCCAGAATCTTTTTTACGGCTGGTAAGACAAGCACAACGGATTTCGTGAATCTTGGTTACAGCCGGTGAGAGAAGCACAACGGAATTCCAGAATGTTGATTACGACCAGTAAGGCAAACACTACAGAATTTGAACCAGGACCATTTGGGACGAATAATTTGTAAACAGTGCTCTGGAACACTCGGCCACTGAAGCGGCTGGTTACATTTCTGATCCAGTCAACTTAGATCACGTGTGAGAATGTAACAGTTCAGACTTAGTCCAGGCTAGTACGGAATCATTTTTACACGAAACCCCACGACCCATAGCGATCCATTGATTCGCTCTCTCCCGTGGAATGTTATTTGGTTTCAATGTTTTCTTTAGATTTTAGTTTTTTTATCTTTCATTATGAATTTCAGTAGGCATTAAAATTTTAATTTTTCTTTTTCCTGGGAATAAATTTTTTTCTCAAATATTTCCATACCAGTTTGAAACCTATACACGACATTTATTCGTCTGTCTTTCCACTGCCTTGGACTTCGGATACAAAATATCCGAAGTTAAAAAGAGTGGGAAAACTGCCATGGTGATGATTCAATGAAAGTTCTGTCGCATGGCCATATTATTCCGTACGGCCAGTGTAGAATCTATATCCTTTATCATTCCATTATGTTCACAATTGTCCTTATTCATGCCTCTGTCCTCATTCTGTTTCTTTCAAAGGAAGAGCTTGATCGCTATTCCATCAGCTTCCTACATGTAAGGCCACTTTCATATATGCGGTCAGAGGTGTAGCCAAGGGGGTGGGGTCGTCCCCGAGGTCGTACCCCCTTAAGTGGAATTGAATGCGAATTTAATGCAATATATGTATATATGAAGCTTTCACCAATTAATCAAATCCATGGTTCCCTTAAGAAATTTCCGGGTACGGCACAGCTAGCTTAGTCACACTCCTTTCGTAAAATCCTCTATGTTCCCTAATTTTTATAGGTATGAACTCATAGCTTATGAAGTGCAGATTTCCATAGCAATAACCTCAACAATTTATAATTTTCAATTTTTTTTATTTTGCACGTAGAAGTCCACGTGTATGAAAAGTAGTATACAAGAAAGCATTCGTGATTTTTCTCAGTTCGATGCAAGAAACAAGAATGAAATATATGTGCACATGCAGTAAAAA
This sequence comes from Macrothele yani, assembly GCA_039090855.1. Classification (NCBI taxonomy): domain Eukaryota; kingdom Metazoa; phylum Arthropoda; class Arachnida; order Araneae; family Macrothelidae; genus Macrothele; species Macrothele yani. Next base: position 128,087,148 of record CM077034.1, read on the forward strand.
TATGATACAGTTCAGCTGGAGATATTGTCACTTATCTTAGCATTTTTCACATCAAAAGTATATACTTATTCTGTTTCTTTCAAAACGCTCTCAAAATGCGTAGAGTTTCGTATGATTTTACCTAACATTTTTCTCATGTTCTCAAAAGGCGTACAGTTTCATATGATTTCCCCTAACTTGCGTTGTTGTGGTATCTGATTGGAACCTGTGCAATTTTTTTCAGGGATGTTAAGCATTTTTCTTATTGTTAACTTCTGTGGGAAAATACTTAAAATATAAAAACGCCAATTATAAGGGAAAGCATGTCGTTTGAGAAAAAAAAATTGAGGTTAAGATCCACAAGTTCGCAAATTCAGTTTAAAATGATTTCCCAAACATTTTCGTTTCATGTTAGAAACTATATGGCAGGCATACTAATGCCAACATCGCACAGTGCAACATTTATCAAATGCTCACAATCAATAGATCATTATGCACCCTGGGTTTTTGAATTTCACGTAATGTATCTAAAGCGTAGATATTTAGCATTAACTGCGAATAAAATTTCAAGAATATAATAGATCACGCTTTCGAACATGATTTTCGCAAGGATGGAATATTTCTTCTGATTCTGAGAAAAATATATACGTCTCCCATCAGCGTATTCAGATTTACGAAACACAAACGCATGATCGGAACTCCTCGTAATTACGTCAACTATAGATGAACAACAATTAATTTATGTTTCAAATTCATAAATTCTTGAAATCTGAAAATTGACGTGCTCATAAATTTGAATGCTTTTACTTATAACATCTCTGGCGTTTGTCTCTTAAAAATATTTCCTACCGAACTATGATATTTAAATATACACAACTTATGTATAACTCCATGGAGTTAATGTGAAACTGGCGACAGGAACGTTTAAACGAATTACATAGAGGGGAATTCTCAAAATTGCAGGAACATGTCGCACTTGGAAATGCCGATCATGTCAGACCCGAAACAATAGTTCTCCGTAAGGGTTTAATTGAAGTGAGAGTTGTACATATATTTGCAGAAAATTATTCATACAATACATATGTATTACCAACGGAGGCAGAAAAAATAATTATTTTGCATAAAAAAAAACTAGCTTGGCCTAATATTTTGCATCTTTTACTGCTTAAACAATACTACCTCTAAATTGCAGGTAACCGAGTGAAAAAAGCATTATTAAAAATAACCTTGAACAAGTTAATATGCACCTCACGTTTGCAGAAAATGTAGTACGCGTGTGTTTTATAATAATCCCTTGCAGGGATAATGTAAAAAAGTCCTCTTCGAAATTAGACACGGCAAGGATACATTACATTCTCTAGCGTAAAGGGAGGAATATTTTAACTTGATACAATTCCATGTAAGAATTATTTAACACTAGCAAGCACTTAAGACATAGACCTGAACAAATGAGAAAATGGACATACCTGTGATTTTTTCTCCATTTTGGGTCGTGGAAACAATAGAACCCAAGAACTCTCCAAAAAGGTAAGGTACAAGCACAGGATTTTAGACAATATGACCACTTTATGTAAACTAAAAATATCCTTTACACCAAACCCACGTCTTTTCACTCCAACTGACAGAGGTGAAATGATGCCACCCAAAGATTGTTTGTAGTATTACCTAGCCCCTTTCTTCCTGTGGGGCAGTAGGGGAAAGGGGATTATGAAACCCCGCCTTTAAGTATCATTGTAATGAGGTTATCAACTGCACCCTTTCTCACCTGCATGAAATTCCGGAAAGATAACGGTTATTTGCTTCAAATTTAAATACAATGGCATTACAGAAGTGTAAATTATTTGCCTAACTTTGATACCTTACTCTGGGGGTTTATTTAATTCCAGCAATTTAAATTTCTTTGCACAGCCACCAAATTGGGAATATCTGCTACTGGACAAAACAAATCTGATAAATAGAAACTTACAACACAAACTACATAATTCATCAGTGTAAAAAAACCGATTAATGTTGAAAATAATTAATAATGCTGTAATTAATAAACTCTTTCTCCACGTTCTTAAATTTAACGTTTTAATTAATTATTATTTTTATTTTATTATAACTAGCTTTTGATCCAAAGAATGGAATTTGAAGCAAAATAAATCACCTGTTTAACATATCGCTGCCTTTCATAAATTTATTCAAAACCGCGAAACTCAGCAAAGTCACATGATTTCAGTTCATGTGTCATAATATAACAACAACAAAAATACCGGTCGATTTACGACAAAGCCAAAAATTGGAAACAGGCTAAAAGAAGTTAATAAAGAAGGAGAAATAGGCTCAAAGATTGAATCTCCATTCTTGCTTTTTAATGTGAAAAGAATTTCTGAAATCGTAGCAGCAGCTGAAGATGTATACTATATACTGGCAGCTGTACACGGTGATACTATAAGCACAAACCTTTATTTGAAAGGACTTGCTGTGAAGAACAACTTCTTTATTGTTTCATCTTTTAGTGAGCAGAAACTCTTGAATTATCATGTTATTCATCATTAAATAATAGCTATCGATTTTGTTCTTTATTAGCACCTAGTTTTCTCATAATACACAGTGGAGTCACATTATGGTGACCACCTCCTACTTTTGATATCACCAGCGCGAACGCAAAGGAAGAAGGCACGTGTCTTGAACGTGTCGTGAGCTGGCTTAGAAGGCATATAAGTTGTCCTGTAGACATTCTGAAAACATATCACTCGTTACAAGCATCCCCCCAGGCCCCAATTGGAAAAGACCTTAAATGGTCTAAAGCCGATCCTCGGATTGTACACTGGTGTGCAAAAATTAAGGACGAAGAGGAGAAATTAGCATAACAGCGGAACGAGCATGAAAAACGGAACAAAAGACCACTCAGGACATGGACTTGGGTCCGGTACGGTAGGGCATGCGCATATATGCAGCATGGCGTATGGGGGGGAGTGTCGAAATCGCATAAAGCACACGGACGGTGTACGCTCAGCTATTCGGTGAAAGCTATTGCTCGGTGTACATCGGTTTGAACGACGTCGAGTTGCTGCCACCGTGTGATACGGACAACAGGCAATCCAGTAGACGACATCTGGATTACTTTACCCGAGGTCATGTCATTGGGAAGTGAAAGAAGTTCGTAGTGTGGCCGAAGAGTTCGGGATCGTTTACAGCATCGTTTCACGAGCTTTGAGAGCATTTTAAACGACCGGAACAGCTGACAGAGTGTTTAGCAGTGGTCGTCCACGAGCAGAAACGGCGGCGGACGACCGGTTTATTGTTCTACAGGCGAAAAGAGACAAACGGAAGACAGCGAGAGAAATCGCAAGGCACGTGCATCAGACAACTGGACGCCCGTTATCGCGTTTTAACGTGGCCAGGAGACTGCACAAAGGTGGTCTATTTGCACGACGACCAGTATTGTGTGTGCCGTTAACGCCTGTTCATCGGAGACGGCGGTTTCTGTATTACCAGGAACACTAGAATTGGACACATCAGCAATGGGGTCGAGTTTTCTTTACGTATGAGAGCCGATTTAGTCTCACGAGCGATTCTGGACGTATACACATCTCGAGAGAGCAGGGAACACGCAATCACACCTGCAACATCATCGAAAGAGACCGGTTTGGAGGTGGCGGAGTTCTCGTTTGGGGCCCTATCATGCTTGGTAGCCGCAAAGACCTCCACATCTTCCAAGGAGATTCATTCACTGGTGTCCGCTATTGTACCGAGGTTCTCTAGCCTCACGTGCGTCTGTTTAGAGGTGTTGTGGGTCCTGAGTTCCTCTTCATGGATGACAACGCTACACCTCATCGTACAGTGGCTGTCGCAGAGCTGTTGAAGAGTGAAGATATTCAACGCATGGATAGGCCCGCAAGGTCCCTGGACCCAAATCCAATCGAACACGAGTGGGACCTTCTCGGGAGACGCTTGGCAGCACGTCACCAGCCGCCAGAAACGATTCCACAGCTGCGATTGGCGCTAGAAAAGGAATGGGCCGCGATGCCTCAACAGCTCCTTGATAACCTCGTCCTCAGCATGGACAGACGTTGTAAATCCTGCAACGCAGTCAGGAGTGATCATATCACATATTAAAGACTGGATTTTTCTTGGCAGCCGCCTTTCACTTGGACGTTTCTGTCTTCTGTCCAGTTGTGCTCGAAGCTACCTTTTCAATAAAGTTACTTTGTTTCCTTTGGACTCCTTGTTTGGACGGTTTTGCTCAGTTGTGTCATATACATCTTGGGGATCTTATGATATGATTTGGGTCGATGTGGAGCACTTCTGCACGACGTTACATTCGAAAAACCGTCTCGTCCTTAATTTTTGCACGCCAGTGTGTATATTTTACTCTGTTAACATCACTTGCGCCACCGTTAGGTCTCCGAATTCGCTCATTTCTCTAGGCTGAGGTGGTCATAATGCAATGGCTCATCGGAGTATATAAAGTAGTTACATTTTTTTATAAAGATATATATATATATACAGCAAATGGAATTGCTCCTCCGGGCAATAAACCCTGAAAGGAACACTGTAGTTGTGAGTCCACGGGGAATAGTGTTTTACTCGCTGCAGGTGTCCATCACACACTGACGTTTTTGAAACCTAACACAGCACCGATCACTCTCATGTATGCTGGCTATGTGAGAATGTGTGTCCCAAATATCTGCAAAAAAATTAAACTGTTAGTTAATTTCAACATATTTGTGGTTTAAAATGTAACTTTATTTTAATTTTATGGAGACACCATTACATAATTTATACCGCGAAATGGGGACCGCGAACTCATTAGTGCCACGAAGGTGTTCTAATGCGTTCGCGGTCCCCATTTAGTTCTTTGAACAGCTGTGGGGTTCGTGAACCATTAAATGGGTATATCTGGTATATGTGATATCTTATGTCAGTTAATCTTGACAGACAGAGGGATGGAAATACGTTTGACGAAAAGAAGATGAAATAATTAAATGATTGAAGACAGGCTGTCGAATATTTGTTTTAAATTCGGTTGCTTTTACTGTTAGCTAGTAGTGTTGAAAACAAAAGGTGGTCAGACGGAGGGATTGAGATTTTATGGTAAAGACAAACGAAATAAATGAACGAGACTAAAAAGACTAAGTTCTGATAAAAATTCGTTTTGAAATCGAATGCTACAAATATTTAAGAAACTGGGACGGAGAGACGGATGAAGAAACAAATTCGACGAGGAAAACATGTGGTCGAATAATACCAGATTATTGACTTTGTCAATGCATAGAACATTAAGAAAGTGATAACTCGTTACTGTCTCATCCTTTCGCAACGCAGAACGATACAGACTGTATCCAAAATGCGAGGAATATTAATCATGGGACCTTAGTGTTTACATGTGATCCTCCCGCCCCAAAATGTCCGGGTGGTATGTGACGTACCTGCCAGCAGGACGCACACGACATAAAGGCAGATAGGAATCAGAACGAATGTCTGCGTAGATCAGTTGGTAGAGCTACTTGTTCCGGAATAAGCGGCCTCGGTTTCGAATCCCGGCGTAGACCAAAAATGACGGAGAAATTTACTTCGTTATAGGTAATTGCCAGTGAGCTACGAAAATGTTTAAATTTCTACTTATAAACAATAACAATTTACTCTGATTACACGAAAATTTCCTTATATTTTAGAATAAGTAGAGGAAAGTCCCCTCCCGCCGCTCCGGTGGCGCAGTGGTCTAAGCGATGGCCTCTGATCATTCATCCGAAAGGGGTCCGGGTTCGATTCCCGGTCAGGCATGGATGTTGTGTTTGTCTTACGGCACTGGCTCTCTCCCTTCCCTGGAACCAGTGACCCTAAATTAGGGACGGGCGACTGCTTATAGCCCATTGAATTGCTCACGGTGGTCGTTAAACCTCCAATAAAAAAAAAGCCCCCTCCCCCCAACAGTGGCGTAGGTAAAACCTTTAAATCTTGAGGTGAAATATCCGCCCAGGAGCTGCGACTCTACTTTGTTTATCGCATGCCATCCTTTTTGCCGAATTTATCTTATCAGGCCTAGGTTTTTCCTATCGGGTCACCTACGCCAAATCTTTTAGCTTCCTTCTTTTAAGAGTTGTTTATGATCTCAGCTCAAACACTCCCTTCCTAAAATCCTCTCTATAAAATCTCAAATCTGATCAGATCAGAACGTACGTAGAGGAAGCGAGTATCTGACCCAAGGTCTTAAGCAACCCTGAGAAACAGGAAGCTGCGAGATTTGGGCTACAGCACCCGAAACGATAGTCAGGTAGAAAGGGAGGGGGAGACGCGCTTTTGTATAACCGTAGGGGGTGTCAATACCTGGGGCACGACGGCTTAACATGCCCATCCGACGCACGACGGATATTTAGTGGTTCGAGCGGTCGTTCCCGCTTGGTATCGAACCTGAGATTTCTTCGTAGAAGTCACGAACGTTGACCACTAAACCACCCGCGGCACAAATCTAAGGGTGCCTTTACTAATTATAGATACGACCAAGATTTGCGTCCAGAGATAATACCTCGACATGTCATTCTTACTCTAAGCAGGGTTCCAGCAAGGTTGAACAGGCTTTCTTGAAATTCTAGCGCATAATACTTAAAACTTGTTCGTCCGTGGACTAGAAACTATTTTTACTTTATTTTGTTAAAGGAAGCATTCACCCGCTCCCACATGCACAGTTTTACAGGGTATCAAGTGTAGCCAAAGTCCTACGGAAATACGTGGAGTTGCAGATTATAACGGCTTAAAATCTGCTTCTTTCATTAGAGGTAATTATTATTTGTATTTCATATTTTGCGTATTATTTCCCTATGCCAAGGGGTTTAGTCCCCAGCGATGTTCGTATAGAGAATTTGTGGAATTGTTTTTCGAAAGCATTGAAAAGTTCGGCGACATCAAAATTGTCCTACATCACATGTTACCGTTTGGAAATTATACTCCTGATTTCATGGCATGTAACTTAACGTGTAAAATAGCACATCAATGTTTTCATCTTGTTCCAAACACTTTACAAAGCACTGAATATCGAAATTTGGAAAAGGCAAAATTTGAAACCCATTATGTGCCAAATGGGTATGTAAACACAGAGTAGTCTCAAGTGCATCTATGATTGCTTATATTACATTGGGTTAACGTCGGTCCACTGTTTATGTGTTGCATTAAATTTTAAGAATTGTTGAATTCTGTTCATACACTGCCGGACAATTGCTAAGGACGGATGACAATAGCAACGATAGCAACCATAAAATGGAAGGCAGGAAAATGTGGAAATTAGCATAAGTGCGGGATACAGTAAGACGTGTTGTGCGTATGCAAATTTTGGATTGCCGAACTTGTTCGTAACGTCATAGCGCTGATAAGAGATATAAAGGATTTGACGCGTATTGACCGTTGTTGTTCAAACGCAAAGTTAAAGGGGAAAGAATCAATTGACGAACTTGCAATTTTCAGTATGTCTTCCCGACATCACCCAGATGATTTTACGCGTAGCCGTATTATTGGCAAGACTGAAGAAGGGCGAAAAATAACAGATGTTGCCAGGGAGTTCGACGTCAGCCACAGTGTTGTTTCAAGGCTTTGGAAATCATTTCAAACAAATGGAGAGTGTAGCAAACGTCACGGGGGAGGTGGTGTTCGCAGTACGACACCTGCAGAAGATCGGTACATAGTGCTATCAACAAAAAGACACCAGCGCAGCACAGCTAGTTTGGCAGCAAATCAGTTTATGGCTGCTACTGGCAAGCGGATCTCCCGAAAAACTGTCGCCAAACGTTTGCATGAAGAAGGATTATACGACCGCCGTCCTGTTGTGTGCATCCCATTGTCCAGACGTCACCGTACCGCCCGTTTGCAAGGGTGCCATCAACATCGCAATTGGACTGATAACGACTGGTCTGCTGTCCTCTTCTCAAATGAGAGTAGATACAGTCTATCGTCTGATTGTCGACGACAACTGATCTGGCGTGGTAGTGGTACTGCATATTGTCCAGCAAACATACAGGAAAGGGACCGATATCCGACATGTAGTGTCATGGTATGGGCTGGCATCATGATCAATGGCCGTACGTCCCTCTATGTGCTTCCAACTGGGACTATGACTGGCCAACGATACATTAATGATGTTCTGCTAACTCATGTTCGCATGTTCCGTTGTGCTGTCGGTGATAGATTCATTTTCATGGACGACAACGCAACATGTCGTCGAACAGTTGCTGTCCAGGAGTGTCTTGAGAGCGAGGATATTCAACGCCTCGTATGGCCAGCACGTTCTCCAGATCTGATTCCCATTGAAAATGTGTGGGATGCTTTGGAGAGGAGTCTTGCTGGTCGCCAATGCCCTCCAATAAACAAGGACACCCTCATCCGTGCACTGACAGAGGAATGGGATAAATTACCCCAACAGCTGCTTGATAATGTTGTGCAAAGCATGACACGACGTGTGGAATCTTGCATCGCCCTCCATGGTGGCCATATCCCGTATTGACATCTTACGCCGGAACGCCTGCGGACGGTAATTGCATTTTTTTCACGTTTACGTATTCTGCACAAAATGGCCTGTTTGTCCCTTGAACACGTTCCAAAGCCTTCTGGATTTCAGAGCATAATAAATTGTCTTTCTTGTAATGTCCGGGCATTCTGACATTATTTTATTTCACTTGGCATCCAACCACACTTACTTTTTTATGCACTATATAGCCATTTATGATCCGTCCTTAGCAATTGTCCAGCAGTGTACTTTTGGGACAGAAAAATATCCAATCTTTCGAAAATAATAACGTTCATATGTAGAAGGAAGGTTCCGTTTGAATAAAATTCAGTGCGTTATTTGAATTTTTAAAAGAAATAGCTTACTGAAATTGGTCGAACTTGATTTTACAAAAATGCCGCTTCTTACGGAAATACTTCTCGTTTTATCCATGACAGCAACGAGTAATATGTTTTCAGAATCTCAGATCATATGTAGAGGATTTTAGGAAGGGAGTGTCTGACCTCAGATCTTAAACAACCCTTAGAAATAGGAAGCTAGGAGATTTGGGATAGAGTGCCCTATAGGGAAGTTACACGGAAGCGAAATAGAAAGGGCGAGGAAGACGCCCTTATTTATTACCGGGGGGGGGGGGGCGAGTACCTGGGGTCCAACGGCTTAACGTGCCCATCCGAAGCATGGCAGATATTTAGTGGATCGAGCGTTCGTACCTGCCTGGGATAGAACCTGAGGTCCTTTCCGAGGCACTCATGAACGTTGCCCACTAGGCCACCCGCAGCCCATGTTTTCAGAATTCCTACAGGACACCTTATGTACCCTCCAAGCAAGCTCACGACACGTGCCTTCTTTCATTGAGTACGCGCTGTTCATATCAAAAGTAGGAGGTGGTTACCATGATGTGACTCCACTGTGTATTATGAGAAAGTTAATAATGAACAAAATCCATAACTATATTTTAATGATGAATAACATTAAAAATCAGGATTTTCTGCTCATTAAAAGATGAAAGAGAATAATAAAGTTGGTCTTCACAGCAAGTCCTTTCAAATCAAAGTTTGTTGGCCTCTGATCATTCGTCGGAAGGGGTCCGGGTTCGAATCCCGGTGAGGCATGGATGTTGTGTTTGTCTTACGGCACTGGCTCTCTCCCTTCCCTGGAACCAGTGACTCTAAATTAAGGACGGGCGACTGCTTATAGCCCATTGAGTTGCTCACGGTGGTCGTTAAACCTAAAAAAAAAAAAAAAAAAAAAAAAAAAAATCAAAGTTTGTGCTTAGAATATCACCGTGTACAGCTGCCAGTATATAGCATACATCTTCAGCTGCTACTACGATTTCAGAAATTCTTTTCGCATTAGAAAGCAAAAATGGTGTGTCAGTCTTTGAGCCTGTTTCTTCTTCTTTATTCCCATCTTTGAGTCTGTTTCCAACACTTGGCCTGGTTGAAATTCGACCCGATCTTTTTTGTTATATTATGACACATGAACTGAATTCCCGTAATGGTTTTGATTATTTTCGCGGTTTTGAATAAATTTATGAAAGGCAGCGATATGTTAAACAGGTGATTTAGTTTGCTTCAAATTCCATACTTTGGATCAAAACTTAGTATTAATAAATTAGTATTAATAATAACTTAGTATTAATAATAATAACAAGGCCAAGTGTTTCCAACACTTGGCCTTGTTGAAATTCGACCCGATTTTTTTTTGTTATATTGTGACACATGAACTGAATTCCCGTAATGGTTTTGATTATTTTCGCGGTTTTGAATAAATTTATGAAAGGCAGCGATGTGTTAAACAGGTGATTTAGTTTGCTTCAAATTCCGTACTTTGGATCAAAAGTTAGTATTAATAAATTAAAGGGAAAAATTAATTACAATGTTAAATTAAAGAACAAGGAGGAAAAGTTTATTAATTACAGCATTATTAATTAATTATTTTCAACATTAATCGCTGTTCTTTACTCTGATGAATTGTGTAGTTTGCGGTGCCTTTTTCCATTTATCAGATTTGCTTTATCCAGCAGCAGATAAACACAACATGGTGGCTATCCAAAGCAGTTTAGATTGCTGGAATTAAATAAACCCACAGAAGAAGGTATGCAAGTAGGGCAAATAATGTACATTTCATAGTGCCATCATATTTAAATTTATAGCAAATGACAGTCTAAGATTTCCATTTCCGGAATTTCATGCAGGTGCAGGTGAGAAAAGGGTGAAACTGATAATCTCATTACAATGATATTTAAATGCAGGGTTTCATGATCCCCTTTCCCTTACTTGACTCACAGGCAAGTAGGGGAAAGCATTACAATCTTACAATCTTTTTATCTTTTTACAATCTTTTGGTGGCATCATTTCACCTCTGACAGTTGGAGTTAAAAGACGCGTGTTCGGTGTAAAGGACATTTTTATTTCATAAACTGGTCGTATATTTTTAAAGTTTGTGCTTGTAATTTTAATATTTGGAGATTGTTGAGGTCATATTGTATCAACGACATCAAATGGAGAAAAAATCACAGGTATGTTCATTTTCTCATTTGTTCAGGTCTATTATGTCTTTTGTTCTTGCTAGTGTTAAATGATTCTTACCTGGAATTGTATCAAGTTAAAAATATTCTATCCTTTTACGGTAAGGAATGCAATGTCTCGTTGCCGTGTCAAATTCCGAATAGGATTTTTTTATACTTTTTACCTGCAGAGGATAATTCTGAAACACATGTATACTACATTTCGTACAAACGCGCAGTGCATATTTGCTTGTTCAAGATTATTTTTAATAATGCTTTTTGCATTCGGTTATCTGCAATTTAGGTGCAGGATTGTTTAAGCAGTGAAAGATGCAACAAGAATTATTCGAAATATTAGGCCAAACTAATTTCTTTGCGAAATAATTATTTTTGTTACCATCCAAGGGTAATATGTATTGTCTCAAGAATCTTCTACAAATATATTTACAACTGTCACTGCTAAAATAAACCCTTACGAAGAACTATTGCTTCGGGTCTGACATGGAAGTTTCGCCGCTAAGTCAGGACATTACAAGAAAGATAATTTATTGTGCTATGAAATCCAGAAGGCTTTGGAACGTGTTCAAGGGACAAACAGGCCATCTTGTGCAGAATACGTAAACGTGAAAAAAATGCAATTACCGTCCGCAGGCGTTCCGGCGTAAGATGTCAATACGGGATATGGCCACCATGGAGGGCGATGCAAGATTCCACACGTCGTGTCATTCTTAGTACAACATTATCAAGCAGCTGTTGGGGTAATTTATCCCATTCCTCTATCAGTGCACGGATGAGGGTGTCCTTGTATATTGGAGGGCATTGGCGACGAGCAAGACTCCTTCCCAAAGCATTCCAAACATTTTCAGTGGGAATCAGATCAGGAGAACGTGCTGGCCATACGAGGCGTTAAATATTCTTGCTCTCAAGACATTCCTGGACAGCGACTGTTCGATGACATGTTGCGTTGTCTTTCATGAAAATGAATCTATCACCGACAGCACCACGGAACATGCGAACATGAGGTAGCAGAACACCATTAATATATCGTTGGCCAGTCATACTCCCAGTTGGAAGCACATAGAGGGACGTACGGACATTGATCATGATGCCAGCCCATACCATGACACTACATGTCGCATATCGGTCCCTTTCCTGTATGTTTGCTGGACAATATGCAGAACCACTATCACGCCAGATCAGTTGTCGTCGACAATCAGACGATAGACTGTATCTACTCTCATCTGAGAAGAGGACAGCAGACCAGTCGTTATCAGTACAATTGCGATGTCGATGGCACCATTGAAAAACGGGCGGTACGGTGACGTCTGGACAATGGGATGCACACAACAGGACGGCGGGCGTATAGTCCTCCTTCATGCCAACGTCTGGCGACAGTTTTTTGGTAGATCCCCTTGCCAGTAGCAGCCATAAACTGATTTGCTACCTCACTAGCTGTGCTGCGCCGGTGTCTTTTTGTTGATAGCACTATGTACCGATCTTCTGCAGGTGTCGTACTGCAAGCACGACCTCCCCCGTGACGTTTGCTACAATCTCTATTTGTTTGAAATGATTTCCAAAGCCTTGAAACAACACTGTGGCTGACGTCGAACTCCCTGGCAAGATCTGTAATTTTTCGCCCTTCTTCAATCTTGCCAATAATACGGCCACGCGTAAAATCATCTAGGTGATGTCGGGAAGACATACTAAAAATTGCAAGGTTGTCAATTGATTCTTTCCCTTTCAATTTTGCGTTTGAACAACAACGGTGAATACGCGTCAAATCCTTTATATCTCTTTTCAGCGTTATGACGTCACGAACAAGTTCCGCAATCCAAAATTTGCATACGCACAACACGTCTTACTCTTTCCCGCACTTATGCTAATTTCCACATTTTTATGCCTTCCATTTTATGGTTGCTATCGTTGCTATTGTCATCCGTCCTTAGCAATTGTCAGGCAGTGTAGTTACTTTTTTCAAATTAGGCCTAGATTTTCCGCTAGGGTGCGTAAAATTAAATTACGTTTTTCCCGATAACTCTTCTTCTAAAACTCCGACTTGAAAAATGTTTTCTTCAGCGGTAAGTATTCTTTACCAAAAAAAATTTCAAATTTTTGGTATAGAATACTTTGGCTACCAGGTGGCGTAAGGGTTAATTTTTTATTCTGATGTATTTGCCATAAAATCTGAGCTTCTAAGATATCGATTGAAAAATTCTTTCGTGCACTGATGACACTCATATCGATAAACTGTCTTGCAATATTTTGTTCCTAAAATATTCCACAGTTTCTCCGCCAGGGGGCGTAAATGTACATCTTATTTTTGCCAATATCTCTACTTCTAGGAGTCCGATTTGAAAGATTCTTTCTTTGTTGGATAGTGTTTTCCATGTGACATGTTTTTCATATAATTTCAAAATTTTCAAGTAATTTATAGACTTTCTGCTAGGGGGCGTAATGGTAAATTACGTTTCCTCCTATATCTCTCTGCTTCTAAATCTCCGATTTAAAAAAATATTTCTGCCCCGGATAGAGCTCCTGATGGGAAATCGTTTGCACATAATTTCTAATTTTTATAAAAAAATGGTTTGGCGACCAGGTGGCGTAAATCTTAATTTCCTCTTCGATGTATTTGCAACAAAATATGAGCTCCTAAATTCTCGATTGAAAAAAATGTCGTTTGTTGACCGATACTACTCATGTCGACAATCCTTTTAGAAACACTTTCTTCCTAAAACAGTGTATGGTTTCTACGTCAAGGGGCGCAGATGTATATCTTATTTTTGTCAATATCTTTACTTCTAAGAGTCCGATTTGAAAAATTTCTTCTTTGTTGGATAGTGTTTCTAGTGTGACATGTGGTTCATACGATTTCAAAATTTTAAAGTAATTCATAGACATTGCGCTAGAGGGCGTAAATGTAAATTGCATTTCCCCCTTATATATCAGCTTCTAAGTCTCCGATTTTGAAACTTCTTTCTGCACCGCATAGAGCTCCTGATGGGAAATCGTTTGCACATAATTTCTAATTTTTGTAAAAAATGGTTTGGCCACCAGGTGGCGTAAGTCTTAATTTCCGCTTCTGATGTATTTGCAGCAAAATATGAGCTTCTAAAATCTTGATTGAAAAAAAAGTCCTTTGTTGATCGATACAACTCATGTCGACAAACCTTTTCGGAAAATTTTCTTCTTGAAATAATGCATGGTTTCTACTCCGGGGGACGTAGATATATATCTTATTTTTGTCAATATCTGTACTTCTAAGAGTCTGATTTAAAAATTTCCTCTTTGTTGGCCAGTGTTTCCGATGCGAAATGCTTTTCCTATAAATTCAAAGTTTACAAGTAAATCATAGAGTTTCCACTAGGGTGACAAAGGTAAATTGTTTTCTCTGCGTTATTCCTGCTCCTAAAGTTCCGATTTGAAAAATTCTTCCCGTATCGCATACAAGACCTGATGGAAAATATTTTTCACATAATTTCTAATGTTTGATAAAGAATAGTTTTGCCACCAGGGGTTATAATTTTTAATTTCTGCGATCTGATGTATGTGTAGCAAAATCTTAGCTCCTGAAAACTCGACTAATTTTTTCTTGGGCTGATACCGCTTATATGGATAAACCTTTTAACAATACTTTCTTCCTATAATAATGCATGGTTTTCCCACCTGAGGACGTAAAGTCACATCTTGTTTTTGTCGATATTTCTGTTTCTAAAAGTTCGTAAGCTCACGATTTCGTTTACAGCAATATCTGAGGGATGAGAAACCCGATTGAAAATCTTTATGTCGTGAGATCTATTGTTTTTCATACCGGTTCCATTGACTTTAAATAGCTTTGATAAATTTAATTTGCGTCAGAACGGATTCAAAAGACGTGCTTATTACACCCGAAAATTCGGTGTCATCTTTCTTGTTTTTTATTTTGCATCGAGTAAAAAAAAAAAGAAGATCCTGAACGCTTTCTTGTTTAATTTTTGTACACGTGGACTCCTACAAGCAAAAAAAAATTAAAATTGCAACGTTTTGAGGTTACACTTCATAAGCTGTTGGTCTCCACCTGTAAAAGCTAATGAATATAGTTGATTTTACGGAAAGAGAGTGCCTGCGCTTGCTGTGTCCCAGCCAAAATATTGTTAAGGTTATACATGGATTTGGTTCATTGGTGAAAGCTTTATATAGACATTTATACTTTAAATTCGAACCCAATCCCTCTCAAGGGGGGGGGGGGTCCGCACTCCAAGACAGTTTCCTTGGCTACACTTCTGACCACATGCATTTATATAAAAGTGTCCTTACAAATAGGAAGTTGAGGGATCAGCGATAGGGTACTTGGTATGAAAGGAACAGAATGAGGCCAATGGTGACCGCCATGGAAAGATAAAATATAGAGATTCTACACTGGCCGTGCAGAATATTATAGCTATCCGACAGAACTTTCGTTGAATCATCAAAACAGCAGTTTTTTTTACTCCCTTTGGCTTCGGATATGGATATTCGAAGTCAAAGGAAGTGGAAAGAAAGACAAATGAATGGCATATTTAGCAAACATTCGGTTTTAAAATGTTATGAAAATATTAGAGAAATAAATTTATTCCCTGGAAGAAGAAAAACCAAAATGATTATGCCGATTGAAAGTGCATAATGAAAGATAAAAAAATAAATAAAATATATAAACCAAATAGCCTTCCACGGGAGAGAGGGAATCAGTGAATCGCTACATGTTGTGTATTTTCGTGCCAACAAATTTTTGCACTAGCCTGAATCAGGTCTGAACTGTTACATTCTCACACGTAATTTAAGTTTACTGCACAAGAAATGTAAGCAGCTGCTTCAGCGGCCGATTTTGCTGAGTAGTGGTTTCAAATTCTTCGTCCGCAATGGTCCTGATTCGAATTCGGTTGTGCTTTTCCGTAACCAAGACTCTCGAATTTCTTTCGGCTTTTCTCAATTGCAGCAACCAACATTCTCGAATTCAGTTGTGCTTATCTTACTGGCCGTAACCAAGATTCTCGAAATCCGTTTTGTCTTACCGGTCGTAAATAAGATTCAGTTGTGCTTGACGATGGCCGTAGCCAAGATGATGTAACTCAAGTATTTGGTTAGCTTAGAATGCGGACGTTAAAAATACATTTCCGTTAGCAACTAAGATTGCGGCCCTTGTTCCTAGCTTTTCCCTAAGCTAACTGACAGGCATATCAGCACCAAAATAGCCTTTATGTACCGCTAGTAAATTGAAAATGTTTCCGTGTGTGAGGTTCCTTTATTGAGCAAGAGCTCAGAATATAGCACATTTCAGGGCCACTTACCCCACAAATGCAGCGGCGGAAACAATTTTTGTAGGCATGAAATTTTCACTAAAGAACAAATAGTCAAGTTGTTAATTCTAACTGTAAACCTCCACCCCCACACGCACAGACACAACAATGCTTTCTAATAATCGCACACCCCAAAATTAGGTCATCATCATCATTGTCAACCATTATCAATCCACTGCTGGACGAAGGTCTCTCCAAGTTTGCTCCACAACGGTCTGTCTTGTGCCAGTCTCCTCCATGTCCCTCCCGCATACTTTCGAATTTCGTCCACCCATCTTCCATGTGGTCTTCTTCTGGGTCTTTTCCTGTCCCTTAGAATCCAATCTAAAATTTCGGATGTGCATCGATGGTCTATCCTTCTGGCAGTATGTCCAGCCCATTGCCATTTCAGAGATTTAACTCTGATCATGATGTCTTCCACTCTTGTCATTTTTCGGATCCACGAGTTCCTCTTCTTATCTCTCCTGGTTACACCTAGCATGCACCTCTCCATGCTGCTTTGAGTTGTCTGCAGCCTTTGTATGTCTCCTTTAGTTAAGGTCCACGTCTCTGCACCATACGTAAGCACTGGAAGGATGCATTGATCAAACACTTTTCTTTTAAGACATAATGGCACCTTGCTCTTGAAAATTATGCTGTTTCTTCCAAAAGATCTCCAGGCAAGTTTTGTACGCCGATTAATTTCTTCATCAATGTGACCCTCCCTCGATATCTGCTGTCTAAGATAAACGTATGTGTCTGTTATCTCCACCTTTTCTCCATCAATCGATAAATCTTCATTTCGTGTAAAAGCATTGAACATCACTTTTGTCTTCTGAAAGTTCATTTTTAATCCCACTTCTTTACTCTTGTCAGCAAGTTCTTGGATCATACTCTACAGCTCTGATGGGGTAGTTGCAAAAATGACTATGTCATCAGCAAAACGAAGGTGGGTTAGATAATCTCCATTAATCTTTACCCCTTTGTTTTCCCAGTTCAGTGATTGAAAAACATTTTCCAATGTGGCGTTAAAGAGCTTCGGACATATGGTGTCAACTTGTCTCACTCCCTTTCCAATTTTATGTGTGTTGTATTTTCAAACAGCTGAATCTTTGCACTTGCATTTTCATAGATGTTATTATTAATATTAATGTATGCATCTTCAATACCGCACGATTTCAGAGCCATTGTAACTGCTGATGGTTTCATCGAATCAAAGGCTTTTTTATAATCGATAAAAGCCATGCACAATGGAATTTCATATTCCCTCGCTCTTTCAATTAGTTCTCTCAGTACGTGGATATGATCTATTGTGCTGTAGCCACTCCTGAATTCAGCTTGTTCTCTCGGTTGAGCCATGTCCAGTGTTACCTTTAAGCGGTGTGAAAGAACTTTAGTGAAGATTTTATAAACCACTGATAGGAGGCTGATAGGTCTGTAGTTCCTGAGATCCTCAATGTCACTTTTTTATGTAGCAGGATCATTATAGCGTTGTTCCAATCCTCAGGAATCTTCCCTTCATTAAAGCATCGAGTGAAAATTTGGGCGAATACTGTTTCGATTTCTCCACTTGCTTCTTGTATGATGTCTACAGTAATTCCATCTTCTCCTGGAGCTTTTCCCCGCTTCATGTTCTTGATTGCATGTGCAACTTCTGCTGGGAGGACTGGAAGAACTCTGGTACTGGTACCTTCCATGATGTCTGGAATACATGCAACATCCCTTTCATATAACTTGAAGTAGAAATATTTCTCTCTTGTCAAAATTTCGCCTCTATTTCATGTTCCAGAACCATCTTCTTTTCTCAGTGCCATAATCTGTTTTTTTCCCTTACTGAGATGTCCCTTTGCTATCTTTAGGCTTTGGTTGTTTTCAATTGTTTTCCTTACTAGTTCACAGTTGAATTTCCTTACGTCTTCAGTGAAACTTTTTCGTACTGTCCTGCATAGGTCTATGTATTCCACTTTGGAAGTTCCATCTTCTTTAGTTGTCCTCATCTCTCTTCTTTTTTGCATCAACATTTTTGTTTTTCCTGCTAATTTGTTTACATGCAACTTGTTTTTAGACCCAGCTAATTTTGTTGCAGTTTCCATAAGAGCTTTGGTTATTTTTCTGTTAATTTCGGAAATATGCACTTCTTCCGATGTTAGGCCTTCTAAAGCAGAGAATCTGTTCTTCAGTTCCAACTTGAAGGTATTATGGTGTTTTTTAAGGTTGGTTATGTCAATACATTTTGTTTGTCTTATGAGCTTGCCACGATCGAGTTTAGTGTTGAGGTGCATCTTTCATCTCACCAATCTATAGTCACTACCTGTGTTGAACTTGTTTAGCACACTGCAGTCTTCTATGACAAATTTTTTGTTACACATAATAAAATCAATTTCACTTGTCGTCCCATTTGGATGTCTCCATGTCCATTTCCTGTACGGCTTTTTCTTGAAAAAGGTATTCATGATGAAAAACACTTCTGCCTCTGCAAACGCAACGAGAGTATTTCCACGCTGGTTTCTGTTGTCGTGACCGAATTTACCTACTGAAGTTTCATTCTGTTGCCGTTGCCCTATTTTTGCATTGAAATCCCCCAAAATTATCTTCAAGTGCTGCTTACATTTATTATTTAAATAGACGAATTTCCTCATAAAATTCTTCAATTTCTTCTTCAGGATGACTTATGGTGGTTGCATAAGTTTAATAATCTGATCCTGGTATCTGCTCGAGAGTTGGATAACGAGTCGTGCAGCTCTGTCAGAGGAACTTTCAACTTCTACAACTTTATCCTTCAGTTTCTTGTTTATTATAAATCCAACACCACTAGTTCTGCCAGTATCTGTCCCACGATAGTAGAAGAGATTTTCACTTTTCAGTTCAATGAGATCTTCTCCTTTTCTCCTTACCTCACTTAGCCGACGATGTCCCACTTAATCTTTTGTAGTTCCTTTTTCAATTCAGGAAGCCTTGAATCAGAAGATAGGGAGCGTCCATTATACGTAGCCAAGGTCAGCATCAGATATCAGCCTAGTCCGGTCCTCCGGGGATTCCTGTCACCCTCTGCCTTCATGTCGCAGTGGCCGCTGCCTTGGCCTGGTACATTCCAGCTGCCGGAGACTGAGGGCCAAGATTTAAGTTGTGGAGTCATTTTGGAGGGGTTTGGCCATAACTCACCACGCTGGCCAAGCGGGTTGGTGAGAGTGGGATAGCATTTCCTCTAATCCCGATGGCATAGTTATACCGCTAATGGCGGTCGTCAGAGCCCCTTTAGTGGGAACAGGGTGCACAACGAGAAGGCGGGTTGCCATTTGTCAAGGAGAGCCTGTGATGTTACGCATCACCTGACCTTACATCAAAATTAGGTAATCTCCTCCAAATCTTATATTTCGTATAAAATGCAATTTGTACACTGTCCCTAGCTCAAACGAGAGGGGGCTAAACCCTGCGGGAGATTTCCGGTGGGTAAGGAATTTCAGAGATTAGCAAATAGATTTTCAGTGGGTAGGGCAGAAGAGATTAGCAAATAAGGACGAGGTGTCTTTTTGGGATCTAGGAATTTATGCTTACTGGAATGTGTAACAAGAGATAGCAGAATTATCAAATTATCCTACTCGGGTGCATGTTTTCCTTAATAAACTCCAATTTCAGGTACTGTTTTCTCCTGATTTCTGACAATCAAAAAACATACCATAAGGACGACCTCCGAAATTCGAAAGTGGGAAAGCAAAAATCGTATGAATCGCGATTGCTGTAATTGACAAACTGATTTTTTTAGCACGTCTCTTGTAAAAACGGGCGTGCTTATGGTATCTGTTTGTCCATCTGTCCATCTGTGAACACCGGAGCTTTAGGACTAAGAGACCGATTTGAATAATTCTTTTTGCGTTGGGAAGCTTGAAATGTACGAATAATGTTTCTCTATTTTGCTTTATTTTTCGCGATGCACAGTTCTGCTGCTAGATGGCATAAATTCAGATGATATCGAATTCAAAATACATTTTATTCCATATATTTGCTTCCAAACGTCCGATTAAAATATTATTTTACCTTTCAATTATATTTATATCGAAGACTATTTTAGGCATAATCACTTTTTCAAGTTACACATAGATTTTCAGCTAGGAATAGTAGAACTAAATTAAACTGCGTGTTCTCCGATATTTCTGCTTCTAAAACTGCGATATGAAAAATTCTTTCTGCAGCGGATATAGCTCCTGATGGGAAATTCTTTTCAAAAAATTTAAATTTTTTATTAAAATACGGTTTAGCCATCAAGGAAGCTTAAGCGCTAATTTCTGTTTTTGTTGTGTTTGCATCAAATTCTGAGTTCTAATATCCCGAATGAGAAAATTCTTTTGTGGACCGATACAACTCATGTCGAAAAATCTTTTAAGAATATTTCTTAAAATAATGCCTGGTGGTCTCCCCCACGGGTGTACATATATATATTATTTTTATCGATATCACTGCTTCTAAAAGGCAGATTTGATAAATTCCTTCTTTGTTGGATACCCACACAGTAAAGCATATTTCGTATATGTTACAAATACGAAGCACTGAAACATTAAGACTTTTCAGATACGTTGCACAATGTAACAGTAATGTTTCAGAAACCTTATGGTTACGCCAAAATGTCCGCGAACATTACATAACTTTGAAACATAACCGATACCGTACAGCGAAAGGTCTTTTTAACTTTAGCATACCAACTTTATATTACTGTTACGTATTTGAAAGATATTTGTGATATCATCATATTACTGTTACCTGATAATAAGGGTTTCTGTAAAAGGAAGCCGTCCACGTGCTGCCTCAAGGACGCATGTGGTTGATTCCTGGTCAATCATGACATCAGTTGTACCCATTTGTTTTCCAAGTGATCTTCCCGACCATCTTTTGCCTGCCATTTTCTCTTTGTGTTCAACCATAACATTTTTGTGTGACGTAGACCTGCCGAATACGTTTTGTTCGCCAATTTTTTTGTACCTCCTCACATGCTCTCACCGATATCGTTTGTACGTCATATTGTTTTTCTCCATCAGAAAATTTTACAGTGTGACGTCACGACGCTAGGGAAATTTTCTTTCCAAGGAAATACAAATCTAGCGTGTTTCTAGGCAGATGCATTATCCCATTCGACCATAGGACGCCTCGCGCTTACAGCGTTCTGTAGAGAGAAAACCAGTGCTTTGCGAATACGTTATTTAATAGAAATGCCTCAATTTTACAAAGGATCATTTTATTTTTCCGTAGGATGACTTAATTTTTTTCATGATTAATCAACGAAATGTACCTTTTAATGTATATCTTAATTTACTTTTTCTAAATGCTTTGCGAATACGTTATTTAATAGAAATACATTTTTTTCCATAGATCATTTTATTTCTCTGAGGATGACTTAAATTTCTTTATGATTAATCAACGAAATGTACCTTTTGGTGTATATCTTAATCTATTTTTTCTAAATGCTTTGCGAATACGTTATTTAGTAGAAATACATTATTCCCCCCCATAGATCATTTTATGTTTCTGTAGGATGACTTAAATTTCTTTATGATTAATCAACGAAATGCACCTTTTAATGCATATATTATTCTATGTTTTTTTAAAAACTTGCGTAGTCGTTAAACTTCACAATATATGAACTTTTTCTTTACCTTTACATACCTAAAGCTACTTTTATTGAGACTGTGTTTTCTGATTCAAAACCAACAAACGTACTAAGATATTGTACACTGGCGTGCAAAACTTTTGGAAGGGCACTAGTGAACACTAACAAGCTAACTCCTGTACGAAGAAGTAGCCACCTGAGAACTGGCCACACGGAGTACTGGACACATTGGAATTTCAGTTCCATAAAATTGTTATGCATAAACACACTTCGTGTGGCTATATTCCCCACTACTTGAGTAACTATTGTTCATAAAAATTTTTTTTTAATATTTCATTTGCAGTAAGAAATTTAGACATTTCCATGATTTTCGGGACAGAGACAAAGCGGAGAACTGGCCACAAAAAGTTTAAGGGACCGTATAAAAATTGCGTTCCGTACTGCCCCGTGGCTACGTCTCCCGAGATTGGTTACCTGACACACATAGCATTTCACATAATTTTGTATTTACGATATTATCCAAGGATTATAAACTACAGCTAAACAAATTCTCTGCGGGTATGTGCAAAAGTAGGAACCTTATCTGGTGCTGTGTGCTTAAAACATAAAATATGAAATATAAACAATTTTTGGTCCGATCGGGAGATTTTCTGCGTTTACAATCTTCAAATCAACAAATTATCTGAAAGCGTGTGCCTACCCAGGAAACTTATATATACAAAAAGTGTAGAACATAAGGAATTTCTCGTCCAATCGGGAGATTTCCAGCATTTACAACTAGAAATACTGTATGTTTTATATTTTAGGTTTTGCCCCTCACCCCCAGAGGTTTTGTGAGTCAGCATATGCCTCAGAGAGTTTGTTAAGATTATGGTTGTAAGTGCTGAAGATCTCCCGATCATAACAGAAATGCATTATATTTATAGTTTTACTGCCCCCCCCGACAGGTTTGCTGAGTAAGCACATGACTTCAGAGAATTTGTTGAGAATTAGGTTGTAAATGCTGAAAATCTACCGATCAGAACAGACATTCTTTCTATTTTTGGTGTTACCCTCTCCCCTCCCGACAGATTTTGCTGAGGTAGCACATGCCCTCAGATAATTTGTTGACTTGCGGGTGGTAAATGCTGAAAATCTTCCGATCGGACCAGAAATCCTTCATATTTTTTATTTTTTGCACATTAGATATAACCCCCCCCACCTGCCCCCGACAGGTTTGCTGAGTAGGCACATGCCCTGATATAATGAGTCGAGTTATAGCTTGTAAATGCTGAAAATCTCCTGATCGGAAACGAAGTTCTTTGTATTTTATACTTTTGGTGTCACCTCCCACCCAGAATTTTTTTATATATTTTACACTTTTGGTATTACCCCACCCCTCCCCCGAGACAGCATTCCTGGGGCAGCACATTCCCTCAGATAATTTTTTCACTTGCAGGTAGTAAATGCTAAAAAATCTCCCGATCGTACCAGAATTCGTTATATTTTACACTTTTGGTATTAGCCCCCTCCGTCCTTGACAGTTTTCCGGAGTCAGCACATGCCATCAGCTAATTTGCAGATTTGTCGTTTGTAAACCTTGAAGTATTTTGTTGAGATGTAGATCCCAGATATTTTTATAAAGAATTACATTAATAATCGAAATTAATAAAAGACGAAATTACGGAAACTTTATATGACTCAGATAACCAACCTCTGGGGGTCGTGGCCACGAAGCGGTCAAAAATGCAATTTTTATACTGCCCTTTAAAACATTTGTGGCCAGTTCTCCCACACCCAGCTAACTGGAGTTGGGCAGTATCACCAAAAATTATCCCAGTAGCACATAGAAAGACTACGAGAGTGCGTCTTTTGTAAAAACAGATCGTGCTTATGTTATCGGTTTGGCCGTCCGTCACTCTGTAGACACCATGTCTCCGCAATTGATTAACCGATTTGAAAAATTATTTTTGCATTGGGAAGCTTGAAATAGGCGACTGATGATCTTTCATTTCATTTTTTTACGATGTACAATTTCACCTCTTGGGAATGGGGTTCCATAGGTGTTGGATATGTTGATGCTTATGAGCTGACCCTAGCGGTGAACGACTGAACTTTATTTTTTTTCGAGAGATGGCAACATCAGAGTATATGCACAAATAGGTGGGTGATAGGAGATGGCAACAACTAAACGATGCTTATGTGCTGCGCCTAGGCGTGAGTGATGAAATTGTATCAATTCATATTCCGACCGACTGCACCATATTTTTATTCGGAGCGATGGCAACATGTGAGTGGATGGGTTCGAATTGGGATGCTTAGGTGTTGGATATGTCGATGCATATGTGCTGCCTCTAGCGGGAAACGATGTAACTTTGTTATATATTTTTATTTTGAATGAGAGCAACATGAGGGAAGATGCATAAAAGTATGGGTGAAAGAAGGTGATGGCCACAACCAAACGATGCTTATGTGCTGCCTTTAGCGGTGAACGACTTAACTTCATTAATTTTGATTCCCAGCGATTGCAACAGGTTTTTATCCGGAGACGTGGCAACATCTGAGTGGATGGGTGGGATGGCGATGCATATGTTTTGGATATGTCGATGCTCATGTGCTGCCCCTAGCGGTGAACAGTGAAACTTTAGTTATTTTTATTCCGAGTGATGGCAACATACTTTTATTCCGAGCGGTTGCTACATCTGAGTGGATGAGTTGCAAGGGGGACGCATAGGGGTTGGATATGTGCTGCCCCTAGAGGTTAACGATGCAACTTTATTATCTATTTTTATTCCGAAAGATAGCAGCATCAGAGTGGATGCACAAATGGATGGGTGACAGAAGGGGGTGGCAACAACCAAACGATGCTTATGTGCTGCCCCTAGCGGTGAACAATGGAATTGTATTATTTTCTATACCGACCGACAGCAACATATTTTTATTCCGAGCGACGGCAACATCTGAGTGGATGGGCTCCAACGGGGATGCTTAGGCGTTGGATATGTCCATTTATATGAGCTGACTCTAGCGGGGAACGATGACACTTTTCTTTTAATCCGAGAGATAGCAAAATCAGACTCGATGCACAAATGTGTGGGTGATAGAAGAGGATGGCAACCGAACGATGTTTGTGTGCTGCCCCTAGCGGAGAACGACTTAACTTCATTAATTTTTATTTCCAGCGATTGCAACAGGTTTTTATACGGCGACGTGGCAACATCTGAGTGGATGGGGGGGGAGGCGATGCATAGGTGTTGGATATGTTGATGCTCATGTACTGCCCCTAGCGGTGAATAGTGGAAATTTATTAATTTTTATTCCTAGTGATCAAACACATTTTTGTTTCGAGCGAAGGGAACATCTGAGAGAATGAGTTCGAGTGGGGATACTTAGGGTTTTGATATATCAATGCATATGTGCTACCTCTAGCGGGGAACGAAGGCACTTTATTAAATTTTACTCCGAGCGATGGGAATATTTTTTCCAGTCATGTCAACATCTGAGAATATGGAGGGAATGGGATGCATCGGTACAGGATATGTCGATGCTTATGTGCTGCTCCTAACGGTGAACAGTAGAACTTTATTAATTTTTATTCCGAGTGATGAAAACATATTTTTAAATCGAGCGATGGCAACATCTGAGTGGATGTGTTCGAACGGAGATGCTTTGGGGTTGGATATGTCGATGCATATGTGCTGCCTCTAGAGGGTAACGATTTAACTTTATTATTTTTATTCTGAGAAATGGCAACATCACAGTGAATGCACAAATATGTGGGTGATAGTAAAGAAAGACAGCCAAATGATGCTTATGGGTTCGAATGGGGATACTTAAGGTTCGGATATGTCAATGCATATGTGCTGCCTCTAGCGGGGAACGAAGGAACTTTACTAATTTTTATTCCGAGCGATGGGAATATTTTTTTATTCTCAGTCATGTCAACATCGGAGTGGATGGGTGAGAATGGGATGCATAAATGTTGGATATGTCCATTCTTATGTTCTGTCCCTAGCGGTGAACGATGAAACTGCATTACTTTTTATTCTGAGCGATGGCAACATAATTTTGTTCCGAGCGATGGTGACATCTGAATGGATAAGTGGAAAGGAAGATGCATAGGTGTATGATATGTCAATGTGTATGTGCTGCCCCTAGCGATGAACTATGGAAAATGTTTTAATGTTTATTCCGAGGAGCGATTCAACATCGGAGTGGATGCGTTGAAATGGAGATGCATAAATGTTGGATATGTCAATGCTTATGTGCTGCCCCTAGCGGTGAACAATGGAACTTGATAATTTTTATTCCGAGACATGGTAACATCAGTGTGTGCACAAATGGGTGGGGGATAGAAGGGAATGACAACACCCAAACCATGCTTATGTGCTGTCCCTAGCGGTGAACGACGGGACTTTATTAATTTTTATTCCGAGCGATGGCAACATTTTTTATTAACAGCCATAGTAACATTTCAGTGGATGGGTGGAATGGGATGCATGAATGTTGGATATGTCGAATCTTATGTGCAGCACCTTGCGGTGAACGACGGAACTTTATTAATTTTTATTTCGAGGGATGGAAAAATATTTTATTTCGAGCGATGGTAATATCATAGTGGATGGGTGGGAAGGGGGATGATAGGTGTTGGATATGTCGATGCTTATGTGCTGTCCCTAGGGGTGAACGTAGGAACTTTTATATTTTTATTCAGAAAAATGTCAACATCAGAATTAATGCACAAATGAGTGGGTGATAGAAGGGGATGACAACCAAACGATGCTTTTGTGCTGACCCTAGCGATAAACGACGGAACTTTATGAATTTTTATTTCGACCGATGACAACATATTTTTATTCCGAGCGATGACAGCTGCAGTGGATGGGTGGGAAGGGGGATGCATAGGTGTTGTATATGTCGATGCTTATGAGCTGCCCCTATCGGTGAACAATGGGACTTTATTAGTTTTTATTGTGAGTGATGGCAACAATAGATTGGATGCACAAATGGATGGGTGATGGAAGGGGATGGCAACAACCAAACAATGCTTATGTGCTGCCCCTAGCAGTGAACGATGGAATTGTATTAATTTCTACTCCAACGTACTGCAGAATGTTTTTATTCCTAGCGATGGCTACATCAGTGTGGGTGGGTTCGAATGGGGATGTTTAGGTGTTGAATATGCCAGTGCATATGTGTTGCCTCTAACGGTGAACGATGAAACTTTGTTATTTTTATTCCGAGAGATAGCAACATCTGAGTGGATTGGTGAGAATGGGGATGCATAAATGTTATGTGCTCGATGCCGATGCTTATGTGCTCGATGCTTATGTGCTCGATGCCGATGCTTATGTGCTGTCTCTAACGGTGAGCGACGGAACTTTATTTTTATTCCGAGCGATGGCAACTTCTGAGTGCATGGATGAGAAATGGGATGCATAGGTGTTGATTAGGTATTTTCACTTTTTCAAGTTACGCACAGATCTATAACGAAGTAAATTTCTCCGTCATTTTTGGTCTACGCCGGGATTCGAACCCGAGGCCGCTTATTCCGGAACAAGTCGCTCTACCAACTGAGCTACGCAGACGATTATTCCGATTCCTATCTGCCTTTATGTCGTGTTCGTCCTGCTGGCAGGTACGTCACAGATCTTCCGCTACGGGGTGCAAAACTAAATTGCGTTGTATCAGATGTCTCTAATTCAAAAACTCCGTTTCAATTTTTTTCTTACGCGGATACAGCTCTTGATGGGAATCCTCAAAAGTTGTATCGTATATTTCTAATTTTTTGTTAAGAATAATTTGGCCACAAGTTGGCGTAAGGGTTAATTTCTGCTTCGAATGGATTTGCGAAAAATTCTGAGATTCTAAAATCTCGATAAAATAAATTCGTTCATGGACGGATGCCACTTTCTTAGATAAACGTTTTCGGAATACTTCTTCTTAAAATATTGTATGGTTTCTCCGCCAGGGGCGAAGATGCTTATCTTATTTTTGTCAATATATTTGCTTCAAATGGTCGAGCTTGAAAATTTCTTCCTCATTGCATAGAGTTTTAGGTGCGAAATGTGTTTCATATAATTTCAAAATTTGCAAGTAGTTCATGGACTTTCCGCTAAGGGGCGTAAGGGTCAGTTGGATTTCCCCGATAACTCTGCTTCTGAAACTCCGATTTGAAAAATTCTTTCTGCACAGGATACAGCTCTTGATGGGAAGTCTTTTGCATATATTTCCTAATTTTTGGCAAGAAATGGTTTTGCTACTGGGAGGCGTAAGCTTTAATTTGCGCTTCTGATGAATTTGCAGCAAACTCTGAGCACCTCAAAATTCGATTGGAAAACGTCTTTCGTTGACCGATACCGCTCACATCGAAGAACCTGTTAAGAATACTTTCTTCTTAAAATAATACATGTTTTCTAGCCTGGAGGGCAAAGATGCATATCCTATATTTGTTGATATCTCTTCTTCTACGAGTCGGATTTTAAAATTGAAATGCTTTCTTTGTTGGAGAGCGTTTCCGCTGCGAAATGTTTCTCATGCAACTTGAAATTTTTTTAACACACAAGTACGCCACCAGAAGGTGTCAGTTTAGGATTCCGTTTGAAGCACTAACAACGGGATTAATAACCCGATTGAACAGATTCTTTTTTCGTTCAGATAACCCTGTCTCTATACCAGTTCCATTGATTTTGGATAACCCTGTTCCCCATAATAGTACCATTGATTTTAGATAACCCTGTTCCCCATACCAGTTCCATTGATTTTGGACAACCCTGTTCTCCATACCAGTTCCATTGATTTTGGATAACCCTGTTCTCCATATCAGTTCCATTAATTTTGCATAGCTTTGATAAATTTAATTCGCGTCAGAACGGATTCATAATTACACCCGAAAATTTGGTGTCATCTTTCTTGTAATGGTCCTAGTTAAAAAGCTGCCTACATTAAAAGAAAATATTTTAATTATTTCTCTCATTTCCCATAAACTGCTACGCCTTACGCTTACATCGTCCTAATCGTAGCACACAAAGACTTTTCTTTTCTAGGAACGCATTTTTATTTTTGCACACAGTCACCCTTGACTTTGATAAATTTGTTGCACCTTTTATAAAGTTTCCGAAATCCAACGGTGAAAGAAGTTTTATATCTTTCGCATCGAACAGAAACTTTCTTGCCTCCTTCAGTTCAGAATAATCAGCTGAACGCCTACTACGCAGTCTTTCTTTCAGATTTTTGAACAAGAAGAAGTCACTATGAGCAAGGTCAGGTGAGTACGGTGGGATGGGAAGCCACAAGCTGTCACAGCGTGCATGGAAACACCAGCTGGTGGTGGATTGGAGAAATGTTCTGGAGAAGCAGAAAGTACTCTTTATGGTTTCACGCAACTGCCACAGTAGCGCGGCATTGGAGGCCGCAGTCATAGTCCTTTTATGAGGCACGTAATAAATTAGCATCAACCCTTCTGAGTCTCCAAAAAAATGGTGACCATAATCTTCCGCGTGAAGATGGTTTTGTTTCGAACGTTTTTGCTGGTCGTGATCCATGATGTTTCTACTGCATTCTGACTATTTAAAGTCAGTATGTTTCGAACGTTCTTGCTGGTCGTGATCCATGATGTTTTTCTACTGCATTCTGTCTATTTAAAGTCAGTCTCTTTCGAACGTTCTTGCTGGTCGTGATCCATGATGTTTCTACTTCATTCTGTCTATTTAATGTCAGTCTGTTTCGAACGTTCTTGCTGGTCGTGATCCATGTTGTCTCTACTGCATTCTGTCTATTTAAAGTTAGTCTGTTTCGAACGTTCTTGCTGGTCGTGATCCACGATGTTTCTACTGCATTCTGTCTATTTAAAGTCAGTCTCTTTCTAACGTTCTTGCTGGTCGTGATCGATGGTGTTTCTACTGCATTCTGTCTATTTAAAGTCAGTCTGTTTCGAACATTTTTGCTGGTCGTGATCCATGTTGTCTCTACTGCATTCTGTCTATTTAAAGTCAGCGTCCGTCCCAATGATAAAGCGAAGTATCCTCTCCAGTAACAATGCAGAAATAGAAGTCTACTGGATCGCGGTAAATGTGGTATAGTTGAATCAGACTTGCTTCAACACAATCGTTCTAGACGGAGAAATAGCCATTGCCCTATCAAGCGAAGTCAAGTTCAAGTCCGCTGATCCTATGTGGAGTGATATCAAGATATTTGCTTCATATTCTAAACCCAAATCTACTGCGTTGCGAAACCTTGGAAATCTTACCAATGGCGAGGCTTGCAATGACAGCGTCTCTCTGTGGATACCACGTATTTGGAATCAATTCCTCAAATAATGCTGCGTTTTCTACCATGGTACTGCTTGCCCAATCAACCTGACCTCGTTTCTTCCAATATTCACATTGGTGCCTATTCATTTATTGTCTAGTCAAATAACTGCGTTCCGTTTGTTGAAATGTTATCGAGTTTGCAGTTAGCTATCTATTACCTAGTTTGAGTTAGTTCTCGTGGGTCCCGATTCGAATCGGGTGAGTCATGGATGTTGTGTTTGTCCTACGGTGCTGCCTATCTCCCTTCCCTGGAACCAATGGCCCTAAATTAGGGATAGGCGACTGCTTATTGCCCAATCAGTTGCTCATAATAGTCGTTAAACCTCTAATCCATCAATCAATCAGTCTGTCATGACTTTGATGATTTTCACGATTTTAAATAAATTTATGAAAAGAAGGGACATGGTAAACAAGTGATTTATTTTGCTTCGAATTCCATACTTTGGAGCGGAAGTTAGTATCAATAAATTAAAAATAATAATTAATTACATTAAATTTAAGAAAGAGGAGAAAACGTTTATTAATTACGGGATTATTAATTAATTATTTTCAACATTAATCGGTGTTCTTTACACTGATGAATTACGTAGTTAGCGGTGTCCTTTCCTTTTTATCAGATTTGCTTAATCCAGTAGCAGATAATCCCAAAATTGTGGTTATACAAAGCAATTTGGATTGCCGGAATCAAATAAACCCACAGAATAAGGTATCAAAGTAGGGCACAGAATTTACATGGGTTTTTTTATTAGAGGTTTAACGACCACTGTGAACAACTCAACGGGCTCTAAGTAGTCTCCCGTCCTTAATTTAGGGCCACTAGTTTCCGGGAAGGGAGAAAGCCAGCGCCGTTAAACAAACACAACATCCGTGTCTCACCGGGATTCGAACTTGAACCCATATCGGACGACTGATCAAAAGCTACCACTTAGACAACTGCGCTCCGGGGCGGCCAATTTACATTTCATAGTGCCATCATATTTAAATTTAAAGCAAATGACAGTCTAAGATTGCCCTTTCCGGAAATTCATGTAGGGGCAGGTGAGAAAAGGGTGCAGTTGATAATCTCATTACAATGATACCTAAAGGTGGGGTTTTCCTAATTCGCTTTTCCCTACTTCACCCGCAGGACGAAAAGGGCGGGGCAATACTGGAAAACTTTTGCACTACAATTTTTGGGTGGCATCATCGTTTGACCTCTGTCAGTTGGAGTGAGAAGACGTGTGTTCGGTGTAAAGGATATTTTTATTGTACATAAACTGGTCATATAATTTAAAAGTTTGTTCTTATAGTTTAGTTTTTTGGGGATTGCTGAAGTCATATTGTTTCCACGACATAAATGGAGAAAAATTCGCAGGTATGTTTTTTTTTCATGCGTTCAGGTCCATGTTTTTTGTGCTTGCTAGTGTTAAATAATTCTTGCTTGCTGTATCAACGTAAAAATGTTCCTCCCTTTTATGGTAGGGAATGCAATGTCTCCTTGCCATGTCAAATTCCGAATAGGATTTTTTTTACATTATGCCAGCAGAGGATAATTCCCAAACACATGTATACTACATTTCCTACAAATGTGCCGTGCATGCTAGCTTGTTCAAGGTTATTTTTAATAATGCTTTTTTCACTCGGTTACCTGCAATTTAGGTGTAGGATTGTTTAAGCATTGAAAGATGCGGAAAGAGTGATGCAAGATATTAGGCCAAACTGTTTTTTTGCGAAATAATTCTTTTTTATTTTTTACACCTGAGGTTAATATGTATTGTCTGAAGAATTTTCTACAAATACATATAAAACTGTCACTGTTCAATTGAACCCTTAAGGAGAACTATTGCTTCGGGTCTGGCGGTTTTGAGAACCAACAACAAGTTAAAAACATGAGGAGAGACTGATTTAGTCACAGTTAGTCTATTATGGAGATGCCAACTGAAGATTCAAATTTCTAATGCGAAGCTTAAGTAACTTTGAAAGCTGTATCCCATTACGGGTCCCTCAAAAGATTTAGTCCTCCGCATGAAATTCAGCCAAATCTTGACAGACTGTAAAGACGTGACACCGTAGCTCCAAACGTCTTGAAAACAGAAATGAACAATTGTTCAAATGGGAAATCCGTAAAGTAAAAGTGATGAAACATTTAGAGGTAGAGTGCATGCATTGGCATTAGCTAAATACTAAGTAGTTGAAAAGCTAAGTTTCCTGCCCTGATTTAAATGACTTTTTTGAATATTTTAAATCAATATTTAATATATTTTTAATTGGTGATTTAAATAAATAATTTCCGTGATCATTAACTATCAGGAGTGGTTTTAACTGAATTAATTTTAATTGCAATGTGTTGGAAATATAACTTTGTTAGAATTTTTTTTCTGTAGAATTGCTTTTGCCTGGGTCTGATAGAGCTTTCATGAGGCTCCTGAACGGAATCTCAGAAATCCTCGGATGTAAAAGTTCTCACTTGCCCTTGTTTAGTAAATCCTAAAATTTGACTGTATTAATAGCTTAGCTTTGGTTACTTACGCTTCTAGAGCTGCCATTTGCAAAGCAAGTGGAATCCCGTTAGTGCCAGCTGAAAAAGAAGCAGGTAGGCTCACTTCTGATTGAGCCGTCAGTTCTGAACGTAGGACAACGAGTTGCAGATCGTAGATCTGAAATGAGCAGGTCGAGTAGGGTTTCAAAGCGGTTTTTTAATTTGTCATTGCCAGCACAAGTTTATGATAGGAAAAGTAGCTCACATACTTTTTACAAATAATGCTGGATATATTGCGAACACAAAGCAGATAGATACACGAATTACACAACGTAGTGCTCGGTCTTCTTAAGCTTCTTATATTTCTTGATCTTGCCTCTTGTTTTGATTTTCTCCACTTTTGCGTGAGATCGTTCTGCGAATTCCGCTGCACTGTCGAAAATGTTAACCCGTTTGCAAGAAAACAATTTTTTTAAATTTTAGTTTAAGCCACTGCGATGTTATTCATGTTTTTGAGTACATCTCGTCAAAAGGCTCAAAACGATACCTTGCACAGTTTTTGTGCACTCACGGTTGTGTTGTCAAATGTGTTCACCGGTTCACAAGAAAACAATTTTTAAAATATTCAATTCAAACCAATGATAAATGTTCTTCATATATTTGAATAGGTCTCGTCGAGAGATTTAAAACGGTACCACACACAGTCGTGTTGCTCTCAATGTTGCCAAGATCGACTGAGTCAAACGCGGCGGCACTCCCAGAAATATTGCACCTTCTCCCCCGCGCAGAGCGGATTAGGGGAGCGTCGTGCACATGATGTATAGAGTAATACGCGAATTGGACTCCATGCTCTTTACGAATATACTTACACGATTAGTGTGCGGCACGCATTTTTAACGCTATAATGATTTCCATTGGGACCTATTTTGGTCACAGACGGTGGGCCGTAAGTAATCCCATAGTATACTGTGAGTTAGACGTAGTCCTACATCAAAAATGATGAATAAGGAAAGAGCATTGGAATTGTCAGCTTGCGGTGGAAAGTCACAATGAATTTAAAAAAGACTTGCCACAACGGACCAGTAGTCTGTCAGCGGAGCCTTTATACGAATGTAACATTGTATGCAATGTTAATAGTGATTTTATTTGTATCATAAAGTTTTGTTTTAAAAATGTCGCATGCCTCGCTTGAACGGAATTGGAGCGGTTATAAAAGTGGCCGCTCTAACATGGAAACTGCCGCCCTGATAAAGGGCCAAGAGAGCGGAAGAAAAGGCAGGAGGAAAGCCAAATTGTGAAAGGACAGCAGAGAGATAAAAGTGAGAGACGTTATCAAAAGCGGACTTTTGATCCAGATTGAGAAAGGCAAGAGGTTCAGAAAAAGAGCGAGCGAGGAAGTGAAGATGAAGGAGAAGAGAAAAGTTAATGGAAATAGTCCGACCAGGCACGGTGTATGTCTGGTCGGGAGAAATAACGAAAGAGAGAACAAAATTAAGGCGACAGGAAAAGAGTTTTTTAAAGAACTTATAATCAATGTTTAGGATAGAGATAGGGCGCCAGTTTCCAAGATCCAAGAGGTCACCCTTCTTAGGAAGGAGGATGATGTGTGTGGGCGGTAACGCAGGAGAGGAAAAAGCAGACGAGAAACACGCAGACAGGAAAGGTAGAAGGCACGGTAAAAGCACGATAAAAGGACAGAGGAAGGCCGTCCGGTGCAGGAGCGGTATGAGGATTGAGAGTAGCGAATGCCGCGCGGAATTCGCGAAGAGAGAAAGGAGAGAGTAAAGAAGTAGATAAAGTAGAGGGGACCTGAGGAAGAGAGGAGAGAAGAGGAGAAGCTAATGAGGATGAAGCCTGCATTACCGCACTGTACTTGGCGGTGAAATACTGTCTGGTGAAAGTGCATAGCTTCGATGGGTTCGAAGTTATGAAACCATCCTGGAGGCGAAGATGACGCAAAGATGTAGCAGAACGATGTTGAGATTCCAAGGCTGTTAAGTAATCGTGAGTATCAGCTGTAGGGAAGAGATGCAAGAAATGCATCCTGCATGCGGCATCGGATGCACGGGGAAGAAGCCAAGCGTGAAGATCCACCCGATAGCCGGGGTATTGCGGATGATCAAGAGAGAGCATCGATAGTAGAGCGCGTAGAATCGCAATTCCCATATCGTTCTCATTCCGAGAGGCATGGGAGAAGCGCCGTACAAAAAGGACCAAGTCATGTTTGACACTGAGCCCTACCGCTTGCCGTACGGAAGCGGTAGGGGTGGACAACACAGGGCTGTCACGAGTGACTTTTGGTCCCGAAGACTAAGGTACAGCAGGGTGGCGGAAGCACTCACTTCGTTGATGGTCATACGCCTTACAAGTCTGACAATGAAAGGAGGCTAAAACGTCGATGCGTCGGATCTGGTCTCCGCATTTTACAGTGAAGAGAGTAGGAAAATTCTTGATATGATCATCCGAAGAGAATACAACCGTTCAACTCGTCGGGCACTTCAAATCGAACGATCATCCTCGTCCTTTGAAACAGAAGAGTGTGTGGTAATGATACCCACAACACGACCGGATTGCATTAGGAAAGCACAAAGCATAGCATCTGTGACTTCAGGATGTACTGGGTACATCGAGACCGTTACTGGTCTTTGGGCGACAGGCTCAGGAATTAATTGGTAATCACCAACAACCAGCCCATTCTGTAAAACAGAGGTAGCATCTGCCGCATGAAAGAAGTAAACAATGACACTCGGCCCTCGGCGCGGCATATGACGTATTGCTAACTGAGAGAACTTTTGTTTCAGGGAAGTAGAGTACATTTTGAGTATTGTGTCCGGCAGGGCCTCAAAGCACACACCCAACACAGTAGCCGTGGTGCAAGAAGTATCTGCTGGAGTATCCACTGGAATTTCGAGCACAACCTCATTACCAGAGCGACGAACATGAGGTTTTAAAGCTTCGGCATCCGCTCGCATGGAATTAGACTTGGGCTGAAGCTTTTGGGAAGTTACCGCTGAAGAATAGGAGCGAGGAGCAGTAGAACTGGAGGTTGAAGGCAGAGGAGCACCGCCATCCATTGATGGCAGTGGAGCACCGTCATCCATAGTGTCCATGACGTCTTCTGTAACTATATGAGATGTAGCTGAGGCAAGAGCTGTAATAGTGACGTCAGGGAGGAAAACGATACGCCGCCAACGATTGACCTCACCTCGGAGGGCAACATGACAACGCCACCGCTGTGCAAAGTGCCGTGATCACCGGAAGTGATGTCAGGACTGACATTACCACAGGATGACGCCTTGTTTAATGGCGCCGAGATAACAAGGCTTCTACCAGCTCGGTAGCAATTGTGAACACGATGATAAGAAACGAAAAAAGCCACTCACCACTTCGGTGGATGTCTGAAACGAATCACCAAACCTTTATACTGGAGGTAAGCACAAACTCAGTTACCCTAGTAGCCGAAATACTTGTTATTCAAACAAAACTCGCGGAGCACAATTGACGTAAACCTACAGTTTTCAATTTAGAACCACGAAATTTGGTATACTATCTCATCAAACTCTAACTTAGACTGTAAACGGTTTTTGGAAAGGGTCGGAGCCCCGGGGCCATACCCCTTCCCGCCCCGTACACAATTTTTGTAAAATCTACTGTTTTCATTTTTTAGAACCACCCAATTTAGTATACTATCTCATGAAACTCTAACATAGACTGTAGACGGTTTTTGGAAAGGATCGGAGCCCGGGAGTCGGATCCCCCGCGTACAAAATTTTCATAATATCTGCAGTTTGCAATTTAGAACCACAAAATTTGGTATAGTATCTCACGAAACTAACTTAGACTGTAGACGGTTTTTGGAAAGGGTCGGAGCCCGGGGGTTCGACCCCCCCCTTTGTACAAAAGTTTCGTAGAATCTACATTTCAAAATTGTCTTTATTCTTCAAAGAAAAATAGCAATTTTATGTACATGATAGTAGAATTCTGCCAATAAATACAGTGGTATATACATCAACTGGAAAGTTCCAGTGAAACGTAAAACAAAATATTGTTAAAATCAAAAAATAATTTCGCCCCAAAAGGCGAAGGAGAGGCAGATAATAAAGCACGAGCGATGCAACTGAAAATGTATACTACAATATTGTAGACAAGAAAAGACATGATGCTATACTTTTCACAAATTCCAATTAAGCATTACTACCATACTCAATATTAAATATGCACAAGGTACGAATTCACAGAAAAGACCATGGGTGAGAAGGAACTAACAGGTGCAACAGTATTTAGAAATATGACAGAAATGGTAGAAACAATTAAGCACAAATACTTATTATATGTACAGAATTATGCAGTGACAAGAGAGAAATACGCTAAACGGACCCAGGAGGGCAACTTTACAAAAGAAAAACAGAAATCGAACAGTAATGCAATGCATAAGTGTCATATCATATGTACAGAACAATACAGTGACAAGAAAGATAGTCGCTAAACATACCCAGAAGGGCAGCTTCTCATAAAACAGAAATGTAACAGTGATGCTACACTCAAAATTTACATCATATGTACAGAAGTATTCAGTGACAAGGGGGAGAATCGTTAAAAGTACTCTGAAGGGCATCTTCTTACATTAAATTATATACACAGGGACAATAAAATTTCAAAATATATTCAACATAATGCAGGGGACATTGTGTGTGCAGTAAACTGTGCAGAAGAAAGAATTATATACAACATAAAATACAGCATAATCGAAGAGAACATGGGGAGCTATCTCCAATAGCACATAAAACAGAATAATCACAAATAGCGAATCATGTGGGTGAAAAAGGAGACTCCACCTAGGAGCCTCATACCACCAAAATTAATACGTAAAATCATGAGTTGTGACAGTGAATACGGGCGACAACAAAAATCCCACCTATAAGTTCAGATGTAGCTGCAAATTGTGGATACGGAACTACCCAGCCGATTGGGCCCAGGTGGATTAAAAACGTTATCGCTGTTTGTTCAGGCAGCACGACAGTGCTCCATTCGGAGGCGAGTGGTTAACCGTGCTAGGAAGCGTCTCCGAATAATAGCACTTGCCTCCTGAGGAGGTGGAGTAAGAGCAGGGAGGCGTTGTTCAAGATGGAAAGCATATACAGTGAACTTCACAAGAAGAAAAATGTAACGGCACACAGGAGGCAAGTGAGTAGTTGGATGCTTAGTTTGGAGTAGCCAAGCATATGCAAGAAATGGTAACGATCGAGCACAAATTCGATCAGCAAGAAGAAATGCTGTGTTTAGGACTGACAGGAGTACGGGGCAAAAGAGGTATTGATGTTGGACGTCGCTGACTTCAAGGCAAAAGGAGCACTGTGGACAGGTGAGAAGGGTATTGCAAAAAAGGACTGATGGGGCGGGGAGACGAAGGTGAAAAAATTGCCAATGGACATTGAGTTCAAGAGGGGAGGAAAGGGGAGAGGTAGAGGCTGTCCAGATGGCGGGGAGAAGAGAAGGAGAAGCAGAATGAACAGAAAGTGGAAGTACGGGAGGGGAAAGAAGGAGCCAATAAAGAAAAAAGGAGGAGATAGAAGTAACTAGAACCGGGGAGCTACGAATGAGGAGGAAGAGCGGTAGAGAAAGAGGGGCGGAGGGGACCGAGAAGAGACCATCAGGGGAAGCGAGGAGTGGAAAGAGGCTCCAAAGCGCTGTGCGAAGGAGAAGATACTCGTTAGCAAGAGTAATGGTTGGAGATAGAAACAGGGAAGAAAGAGGTCTCCAGGTTAGATCAGAAGTCACGAGAGAACGGACAGTTATCACACCAGAGCGGATCCAATGAGGAAATTAAGAGTAAGGGAGGTTAGGAGGGTGAATAAGAGAAGAGAAGAAGAGAGGTTCATCTAAAAGATCAAGAGTTGAAGAAGGAAATGAACGGAGAAGAGGAAGCGAACGAAAGAGAGAAAGGCCCTCTCGCAGGACAGGAGGGAGGAGGGACGGAAGAAGAGAGTATGAATCCATCGTCAGAAACAGTAAGAAGGTGAAAGATGGGTCACGTGAAGAAGCGAGAACATTCACAGTAGAGGTAAGGGACGGAACAGTTGAAGTGGCAAGACGAATGAAATGAATAATGCGATGTGTTTTATAAAGGAGAGCTGGATCAGGAAGCTGGATGCCACCTAGTGAGGCTGGTAGATGAAGCGTGGCAGGTTTAACCCAGTGATGTGAAGACCAGATGACGGAAGTTGAGAGGCGAGTGATGGTCATCATTTGTGACAAGGGAACAACCGTCGACATCCAAGAGTATTCGCATAGAGAGATAAGTTGTCAACGAACAACGGCAGCACGCTGACGGAACGATGTGAAAGGGCGGGCCTTACTCTAGTAGGCAGCAGCCCGTTGTATCCGGGGACGAAGAGCAGTCCAGGTGGCAGATGCAGAAGCCAAGGGCAAACCGACATACGCACCGAGGATCTTCTGTGTAATGGCTGCCCACTGCGCACCCCAAGGAGCATCGGTGCGAGCAGCCCATGCCCCGCACCATAAGCCAGTACTTTTAGTGGCATTCATCGCAGCTCCAGATATTGCAACATCCTGTTGATATACTGAATACAGGCGATCGAATTGAGATTCATCCCGGACGCAAAAGGTCACATCATCAGCATAGGCGATGAAAATTATCCGGTGATGACGAGTACTAGCCTCTGTCGGCGGTAGGACATCTAGGAGTGATCTTCGGGCTGCTAACAGGAGAGGCTCAAAAGCGAGAGCGAATAGCTGGCCGGAGAGCGTACATCCTTGCCGGATGCCTCGCTTAAACGGAATTGGAGCGGTTAGAAATGTGGCCGCTCGAACATGGAAACTGGCGCCCTGATAAAGGGCCAAGAGAGCGGAAGAAAAGGCAGGAGGAAAGCCAAATCGTGAAAGGACAGCAGAGAGATAAAAGTGAGAAACGTTATCAAAAGCGGACTTTTGATCCAGATTGAGAAAGGCAAGAGGTTCATCAAAAGAGCGAGCGAGGAAGTGGAGATGAAGGAGAAGAGAAACGTTAGTGGAAATAGTCTGACCAGGCACAGTGTATGTCTGGTCGGGAGAAATAACGAAAGAGAGAACAGAATTAAGGCGACGGGATGAGAGTTTTGTACAGAACTTATAGTCAGTGTTTAGGATAGAGATAGGGCGCCAGTTTCCAAGATCCAAGAGGTCACCCTTCTTAGGAAGGAGGATGATGTGTGCCAAAGTAAAGTCGGGCGGTAACGCAGGAGAGGTAAAAGCAGACGAGAAACACGCAGACAGAAAAGGCAGAAGGCACGGTAGAAAAGCACGATAAAAGGACAGAGGAAGGCCGTCAGGTCCAGGAGCAGCATGAGGATTGAGAGTAGCGAACGCCTCACGTAGTTCGTGAAGAGAGAAAGGGGAGAGTAAAGAAGTAGATAAAGTAGAGGGGACCTGAGGAAGAGAGGAGAGAAGAGGAGAAGCTAATGAGGATGAAGACTGCGTTACTGCACTGTTCTTGGCGGTGAAATACTGTTTGGTGAAAGTGCATAGCTTCGATGGGTTCGAAGTGATGGAACCATCCTGGAGGCGAAGATGACGCAAAGATGTAGCAGAACGATGTTGAGATTCCAAGGCGGTTAAGTAATCGTGAGAATCAGCTGTAGGGGAGAGATGCAAGAAATGCATCCTACAGGCTGCATCGGAAGCGCGAGGAAGAAGCAAAGCGTGGAGATCTGCCAAATAGCCGGGGTATTGCGGATCATCAAGAGAGAGCATCGACAATAGAACACGTAGATTCGCAATTTTCATATCGCTCTAATTCCGAGAGTCATGGGAGTAGCGCCGTACAAAAGGGCCAAGTCGTGTTTGACACTGAGCCATAGTTGCATCGCGTCTGACGTAGTATCAAGAAGGGGCTGACGACTACGGATGAACTCACGCACAGCAACACAAAATTGTTGATCATCCAGGAGCGAGTCCGGAAAAGTCCATACTCGTTGAGTACTTCAAGGTGAAGGAGAAACACACACCGACAGACTGACAATACTGTGGTCTGAAGCGGCGGAAGGATGATGGGCAGCAACTGCGATCGACGGGAGAAGAGCAGTCGAAACATAAAATTTATCCAGCCGTGCTGCCGTAGTGCTGCCATGGATGGAAGAGCGTCAGGTAAAAGAGATTTCCGACGGGTGTAGATGCCGGAACGCATCAACCAAATGAAAATCATCAACTAGCTGAGAAATCTGTAATACACGTCGCCGGCGGTATTCGCCAACGGTTGAATTGCGGTCAAGGGCCGGCAACAACGTACAATTGAAATCTCCGCCGATGAGAATATATTCAGACGGTCGGATGCATGACAGCTCTGTACGGAGTGTGGAGAGAAGGTCAGGTAACAGACGCTCATCACAAGGTACATATATATTAAAAACATGATAGGTCACGTTTTCAATGCAAAAGACAACTACCTGGAGGTTGTCCACATGTAATGCACGAATCACTGGCGTCGAAATCAGAGGGAGCAGGCGGTGATGGATCCCAAGTGCAAGGCCACCGTTCCGTCCAACTCGATAAGCATGGTGAAAATCGTAGGGCCAAGCCCGCCAACGAGAGAACAAAGTGGTAGCAGAGCAATTGGTCTCTTGGAGCAAGAGAAGATCTGCGTGTAGAGGCGCCAAGTCCTCATACACTAGGGCATTTCTAGGAGAAGCGGCGAACCCACTGCAGTTAAGTGTGACCACCTTGAATCGGTAGGTCCTTCCCAGGTCGACACGCACGTGCGCTGGAATCTGTTATTTTCTTCGCTTACTTCTTCATTCTGTCAACACTAAATTTGAGATCAGGATAGGAAAGCACAAGATTTCGAAACACAGATGTCACACTAGAAACATGGGTTATAACAGTTGGAAGATCAAGCATATGACGTGCAACAAACTGATTAAAGAATCTAGGATGTTTATGAGAGCATAATACTTCATATATTTTATGAGGAGAAAGCGGATCTACCGGTATATCAGCCTTCACTTCAGCTAGGTATCGGAGAAAAGAATCTAGGGAAAGCACTGGGGGTGGAGTCTTATCACCTGGAATCACAGCAGGATGCCGACTTATTCGTGGCGAAGTACGTCATTGAGAGGAGGAGCGGGAAGATGAGTCAACAGAACGACCTCTTGAAGCACCGGTGCGAGGAGGGAGCGGAGTCTGCGGAGCACTCCAGGACTCCCGTCGAGCAGGCTTGCTGGTAGTTGTAGGGTCAGAGTCATTGCCAGAAGAGTCACTAGCAGTGGGGCACTCCATGTCAGTAACTGTACTTGGAGTGTCTTCAGCCGACGGAGGATGGAGGTCAGCAGTCAGGTCAGCTGGAGCAGCAAGGAAGGTGGGCGGAGCAGTTGGCACCAGATGAGGAAAGTCCTCTGTCAACAATTGTGGGAGAGGACCCCGTGGAGGAGCACCCGATGGTAGAGCAGTTTGATGAAGCTCTGAAGACACCTCCTTAGAAGCGGTAGGGGTGGACGACACAGGGCTGTCACGAGTGACTTTTGGTCCCGAAGACTGAGGTACAGCAGGGCGGCGGAAGCACTCACTTCGTTGATGGCCATACGCCTTACAAGTCTGACAATGAAAGGATGTTAAAACGTCGATGCGTCGGATCTGGTCCCTGCATTTTACAGTGAAGAGAGTAGGAAAAGTCTTGATATGTTCATCCGAAGAGAATACTACTAGTGCAACTCGTCGGGCACTTTCAATCGAACGATCATCCTCGTCCTTTGGAGCAGCGGAGTGTGTGGTGATGTTACCCACAACACGACCGGATTGCATAAGAAAAGCACAAAGCATAGAATCTGTAACTTCAGGATGTACTGGGTACATCGAGACCGTTACTGGTCTTTGGGCGACAGGCTCAGGAAATAATTGGTGATCACCAACAATCAGCCCAGTCTGTAAAACAGAGGTAGCATCTGCCGCATGAAAGAAATAAACAATGACACTCGGCCCTCTGCTCGACATATGACGTATCGCTCACGGAGAGAACTTTTGTTTCAGAGCAGTAGAGTACATTTTGAGTGGTGTGTCCGGCAGCGCCTCAAAGAACACACCCAACTCAGTAGCCGTGGTGAAAGAAGTACCTGCTGGAGAATCCACTGGAATTTCGAGCACAACCTCATCACCAGAGCGACGGACATGAGGTTTTAAAGCTGCGGCTTCCGCTCGCATGGAATTAGACTTGGGCTGAAGCCTCTGGGAAGTTACCGCTGAAGAATAGGAGCGAGGAGCAGTAGAAGTGGATAATGAAGGCAGAGGAGCACCGTCATCCATAGTGTCCATGACGCCATCTGTCACTATATGAGAAGCAGCTGGGGCAAGAGCTGTAATAGTGACGTCAGGGAAGGAAAACGATTCGCCGCCCACGGTTGACGTCACCCGAAGGGCAACGTGAAAACGCCACCGCTGGGCAAAGTGCCGTGATCACCGGAAGTGATGTCAGGATTGACAACACCTCCGGATGACGCCATTTTAATGGCGCCGAGATAACTGGGCTTCTACCAGCTCGGTAGGAATTGTAAACACGACGATAAGAAACGAAAAAAGGCACTCACCACTTCGGGAAATGTCCGAAACGAATCACCAAACCTTTATAGTGGAGGTAAGGACAAACCCAGTAATCCTAGCCTAAATACTTGTTATTCAAACAAAACTCTTGCCGCCCCGGTGGCGCAGTGGTCTAAGCGATGGCCTCTGATCGTTCGTCCGTAAGGGGTCCGGGTTCGAATCCCGGTGAGGCATGGATGTTGTGTTTGTCTTACGGCACTGGCTCTCTCCCTTCCCTGGAACCAGTGACCCTAAATTAGGGACGGGCGACTGCTTATAGCCCATTGAGTTGCTCACGGTGGTCGTTAAACCTCCAATCAAAAAAAAAAAAAAAAAAACTCACGTAGCACAATTTCCGTTATCCTACAGTTTTCAATTCAGAACCACCAAATCAGGTATCCTATCTCATGGTACTCTAACTTAGACGGTTGTCGGTTTTTGGAACGGGCAAGGCCCGGGGTGTCAGAGCACAACCCCCCCCCCCCTACATACAAAATTTTCGTAAAATCTAATTTTCATTTCAGAACCATCAAATTTGGTATCATGAAAATCTAACTTAGACGCTAGACGGTTTTTGGAATGGGTTGGAACCCGCGGGGTTGGAGCCACCCCCACCCTCATAAAAAAATTCGTAAAATCTACAGTTTCCATCTTAGAACCACCAAATTTGGTATACTATCTCATGGTACTCTAATTTTGACGGTCGACGGTCTTTAGAACGGGTCAAGGCCCGGGGGGGGTCGGAGCCCTCCCCCACCACATACATACAAAATTTTCGTAAAATCTAGTTTTTATTTCAGAACCATCAAATTTGGTATCATGAAACTCTAACTTAGACGCTAGATGGTTTTTGGAAGGGTTTTGAGCTCTAGGGGTCGGTGCCCTCCTCATAAAAAATTTGGTAAAATCTAGTTTTCAATTTATAGCCACCAAATTTGGTATACTATCTCATGGTACTCTAACTTAGACGGTAGACCGTTTTTGCATCGTGTCAAGGGCAGGGGGTCAGAGACCCCCCCCCATAACTTTTTTTCGTAAAATCTACAGTTTTCAATTCAGAACCATCAAATCTGATATCATGAAACTCTAACTTAGACGATAGAAGGTTTTGGAAGGGGATGTAGCCCCCGCCCATATGAAAATTTCGTAAAATCTACAGTTTTCAATTTAGAACTACCAGATTTGGTATACTATCTCATGGTATTCT
The DNA here is from genome assembly GCA_039090855.1 of Macrothele yani. Lineage (NCBI taxonomy): Eukaryota > Metazoa > Arthropoda > Arachnida > Araneae > Macrothelidae > Macrothele > Macrothele yani. The sequence continues at coordinate 128,131,527 of CM077034.1, forward strand.
AACTTCAACGGTAGACTGCTTTTGGAACGGGTCAAGACCTAGGGGGTCAGAGACCCCCGCATAATAAATTTTCTGAAAAACTACAGTTTTCAATTCAGAACCACCAGATCTGGTATACTATCTCATGGTACTCTAACTTAGACGCTAAACAATTTTGGAAGGGGTTGCAGATTATTTTGTGAAGGGGGTAAGGACCCCTTTCATAAAACAAAAAAAGCGCAACACTCACGCGGGTAGTTTGATCTCAACTTCCATCACCTCTCCATCTTTGCTGAGGCAAAAACGATGTCGTTCCCCGGTCACTGGAGGTACGTAATCAGACACACACACTAAAGTTCTCTCTCCGCTTTCTTCACGAAGAGGCTCTTCCGGGGGGGGGAGTTCCTCCTTGGATCTTGGTGTCAGGCGTTTCTCTTCTCCTCTCCGCTCTCTCTCTCTCTCTCTCTCTCTCAGGTGTCGATGGTTCGGCGACGTGAAGAAAGTTTTTAGGTAAAGTTCGTGTTCGTTATTCATCAGCTTATGCTTTTTTTTAACTGGTTTCCCTTCTTATGCTCAGTACGCAAGAGCGCGCAGACGGTTAGCATTTGTTCTAGGGCGAGGAAAATCCTTCCTCCTTCTCTCGGCTTAAGACGGATTCTACCACTCCACAGCCATCTCCTGTCGTCTCCCAGAAATTGGTTAGCGGTGAATTCTAAGACTTGAAACCGCGACATATTTTTATATACCGCTCTTCAAGTCCAAGAGCTTTCCCATTGCTTCGCGCGATGCACAGACAAAAGCTTCAAACGCTTTTGCCGTCCAAACACTTTTGAGTCATGGGAAATAGCTTTTAAACTCTGACCCGTCCCATATTAACTTATGGGCTCTTTGTTCTCGTGGCAAACACCTGCAACTCGCCACTTGAATTCCAAGTGCCAGCAGATCGTTTTTTAATATATCGCCCCTCGCAAGTGTTTAAATTATAACTCTGTGTTAATTAAAACCCCCAATCAAGTTTAAATTTCCGTTAATTAACCACGCCTCTCGTAAATTAATTATGCGAGGGGGGGGGGATCGTCACAATACGTTTTGTACAGTAAAGTTGGTTTTTCCATTCTTGCCTACACTTCTTTATGCATTTATACAGAATTTGCATTTCTGTCCAAAAAATAATTTAACATTCTAGACATATATGAAAATAAAAATGGCTGATTGAAAAGTTTAAAGGTAAATTATAACTATTCAGCAAAATTAAATTACTTTTGATTCCGAAGAAAGCATATACTTTCAAATAGAATTCGGCTATTTACTAGGAGATATGTCAACAGCTTTTGAGATTGTCCCTACACGCGAAACCCGCAGTTCACCAAGTAAATTTACATTTATCTGATAACACTAATGATGTTTTCTTCCACAGATGTTCATGTTAAAGGGTTTTTCTGAAACACGTATGTTATAAGTCATACTCAACGCATCATTCAGAGACAAGCCAACTTAGCTGTTCTAGAGATTTTACTGAAACACCCATGACAACGAAAAAACCAATTTTCTTAAATTATATAAACCTATTTTTCCAAATAATTTGCTGAATTTAAAAATGTACTGTGACTTAAGGATAAAAATATGAAATTTTGAGTTTCTTTAGTTATATTATGTATTATTTACTTTATTTCAGAAAATTATTAGCGTTCGAAACCATTCATGGTTTAATTGGATTCATGGACTGTACGTGATCAATGAAGAAATTGGTTGAATTTCCTGAAAATTCAGTTGTATGTCAATATCGCATATCAGATAGCGTTTTCAGAACATTCTGATATCGTGCGTCCTCACAATAATGCTGTTAATCACGGGCATCCCAGGCCGTACTTTCTAATATTATGTCTGTGAAATTTATCTTCACATGTTTCTTTTAAATCATTAGATCATGATGTATGTACTTTCAACCCAAAGTTATGCAAACGATTTTTCTTTGTAAGTTCTTTTAAAAAATGATTTCTGATAATAACTCAGAATTTGAAATCGGTTAATCTTTATATAAAATATTAGTTTTCATACAGTCTTTTATCACTGAAGCATCATGTAATTTTCGCTGGTTCACAATATGTATTAAGAATATTATGCATTTTAAGACGTCTTCCGCATTTTAGGTGTCTTTCGCGGAAACCCCTTCGTTTCCCTTTGCCGCTTCCTGCGACATGCAAAAGCCTGTTAAAACCCATAGAAACTGGTTTACGCTGCCTCAGGTGCAGTTCAGATCGTATCTCTGTACTTTTTCCTTCAGTCCTTCACTCTGTTATCTTTTTTTCAAAGTGGCAGTGCCTCTTCATGCCTGCAATTGGAAAATGCCCCTAGAAATTGTAAAACCTCTCCGGACATGTTTTGTTTCATCTCTGGTGAATATACAATAAAGAAATTTCAAACTATTCCTTAGTTCGTTAAAAAGTGCATTTTACTTAACTCCGTTTGCAATTGGGAGATCAAGACAAGGCGTGGGCTCCTCATATAGTGTGCAAATGCTGTGCTGAAGGTCTTCGCTTCTGGCTCAAAGGGGGAAATCAATCCTTTCTTCTTGCCGTGCAATGATGTGGCGTGAACAGCGAAATCTCAGATATGACTGCTCTTTTTGCTCATGCGACGTGAAGGGATATATCTGGAAATATAAGAAAGGTACTACTTACCCTAATCTTGAGTCTGCTATTCGGTCAATCCCGCATAATAATGTATTACCTGTTCCAAATCCTTCAGATTGCTTTGATGATATTGTTTTGGAATCAAATGAAGAAAATAAAAGTCCTCTTTCAGAGTCAAGTTCAGAGTTCGAAAGTGAAACCGAAGCTCAACGTTTTTCCCAAAACGAGCTGAATGACTTAGTAAGGAATCTAGGTCTTTCCAATGAGGCATCTGAGCCATTAGGATCCAGACTCAAAGAAAAACATATGTTATTACTTGGTACATCTTCCTCATGGTACAGATATCGTGGTAGACAGTTTGTTCCATGGCTATTGCACTGACGTTTGTGTATTGAAGAAACAATTTGGAATACCGTACGGTTCATCAGATTGGAAACTGTTGATTGATTCACCAAAACGGAGCAAAAAATCAGTCTTGCCACACAATGGTAATCATTATGTCTCAGTGCCGGTCTGACATTCTGTTATCCTGCAGAAAACGTAGGAACATTTTGCTTTGGTACTTGAGCAAATCTGGTGCAATGACCACAAGTTATTAATATGCTGGCATTTCAAAGTATTCTGAGTACTATTAAGCCAGCAATCAGGTTCCACAAAACATCCTTGCAGCCTTTGCTTTCGGGATAGACTTAACAGGCAATCTCACTTGAATAAAACCGACTGGCCGTTTCGAAACACTCTCAGCACTGGGGGAAAATCGTCATCCGGAGAAGTTTGGTTCCTAGTAACAGGGTCCTTTAACAGCCAATGCATATAAAATTAGTGCTTGTAAAACAATTTGTTAAATCTATCCCTGAAGATGGCGAATGCCACAAATACCTGTGTTCAAAGTTCCCAAACTTATCTGATGCCAAACTCAAAGAAGGAATCTTCGTAGGTGTGTATGTCCGGAAACGTTTGCGTGATAAATAGATCTTAAATAAAGGGAAAAGGAAGCTTGGCTATCCTGTAAAGATGTCATTGAAAATTATTTAGGCAATATCAAGGATCCAAACTTCAAGCACATTGTGGGACGTACGTAAAATTGCATTTATTCCCATGTCGGCTGTTTCCCTGAAAACGTGGGAGCCTTCAGCGAAGAACAAGGGGAAAGGTTCCACCATGACATTAGAGATACGAAATGTAGATATAAAAAAAAATAAAATGTAAATATGATGTGTGACTACTTGTGGATGTTATTGCGGGAGACACCGGAAACCACTCACAAACGAAAACGCACCCGAAGAAATTTTTAAGAGAAGAAATGAAGATTTGATAAGGCAGAACAAGAACAAGCACCGTAGAGTTTTTCGGTGGATAAATTCAAGTTTTAAGATGATAAAATTTTCAATTAAATTAAATGTTTTATTGTTTTGTTGAGTTTTTTTGTATACAATAATCTTCATCAGTATGTTATTTACTACTTAATTGCTAGACATCTGTGCGTCATGGAGCTAAAGGGGTTACATTATCGGGTTCAGCAACCCAAAATACATGCAAAACACTTGAAACATCCAGGTCAGTTTTCCAAAAGCATTTTTTTGCATAATATAATTGATATTCACAATTACACTCCTCAATAACACCAGAGATAAAAACATGTCTGCAGCATATGCATTACCTTTCAATGCATATGCTAGAGACGTGCATGTCTTGTGGACGGTAATTCATGAATTATAAACTTCTTCAATCGCAAAAAGCTTGAAAAATGTAATTGGTTCAATACCTGTCTTATTACTTTTGCGTCCTGGTACACTAGTGAACTGAATTATTCTCGTGACGTGAGAAACATTATACCAATGTGTAGCTAAATTTTGTTGAAGTGGAATATAAGAGAGAACGTTGCATTCTTCATTTTCACTACTGGTCGTACTACAGCTACTAAAAGAAAACGAATCTGCATATGATGACAAATTATCGGGATCATCTGTTTCCACGGCAGGATGTGAACGCCCATGAACTTTTCGTTGGGAGGGACCAGAGACAGCCTATCTGAATATATCCGTTGTTTCCATAAAACTAAGCATTGGAGTCAACATGGGTTTCCTTGAAATCCCTTTAGTGTTCTCAATAGGCCGCAATCTTACGTATGAACTCTAAGCAGAAAGAGCTTTTTATTGCCAGTCCAGCATTTATTTATTGATAGCTCCCTTCACGGCAAAGCCAGTGACGTTCAACGTGAAAATAAACATTGCAATGAATAGCGCACAATGTGTTATAAGTCTATGGGAAAACAACTTTCTTTACCTTCCCTGAGCCATGCGAAAAAAATCCGTTATCCCAAAACCGCGGTCTTTGTTAAACAGTTGGAAAATCATTCTCAGTACCAGTAGCAAAACAGATACCTCTCTTTAAGTGCCGAAGGTCTTAGGAAAAAAATATGAAGTCACAACTACGACGCCGTTCGGCGTCGTCGGCACCTGGGATAAGATTGGTTTAACGCCGTTCGGCGTCTCTCGGCAGTGAAAGTGTTAATTAATAATAAGTATACGAAAAATACATTTGGAATGATTAAATATATGTTCTTGGTAATTGCAAATTTCTGCGGCCAGCAAAAAATTGAAAAATAAGTATTTTATATATAAAAAATATGTTGGTAAGTTATTATTTTATATTTGCTGTAGTAAACGAAAACGTCTTGGTGGAGCGTTCTCTTGGAGCTCTGTAAAGATATGAAAGAAAGGCTCCGTAGGGTAGTAATACTTTTTGTGATAATCACTCTAGTTCGGGGATGGTCAAAAGGTCGATCGTGAGCAGTCGTACAGTCCATCGGTTGTTTTATCGCGCTGCCGTATCTTGTTCGATTCTAATTGCTCGAGACCAGATGATGGATGGAATCAATCAGATTTCACTCACCAACGATAACCAGCTAAAGCTCAAGGTCAAGATATTTTTAATATATTTACGGAATTCGCCACAAAAAAAACTGCCAAGGTGTTAGCTTATTTGTATCACTATTAACGGAGGTCTTCGATGATAGGCCAAAAACCAATGGGTCAATTCCACTCTGTAGGAAAGATGACGCTTTTCCATACTTTACCACTTTTCAGTGCAAAATGTACAAAAATGCACTATGGCAGTGTTTCTCAGATGTTTTGTATTTGTATCCCCAATTTCCACATCAATTTTACTGCGCCCTCTCCCAATCATTGTACCGTGACGCTTCCAAAACACCACACTTGTTACTTTGGTTAATTACCTATTGCTATCTGAACACTGTAATTGTGTAATCGTAGTATAATTTTTACATTACACAACTTCATTAGTATTGATCTGTTTCAAATATCTACTCAAATCTGTTGTATGCATAGATCGACGTCGCCGTCGTAAATTACGCATCGTTGCATAATTCTGTGATCGTTGTCACCCACCTACAATATCGTGAATTCTTGGAAGTCCAACCGAGTAGCGTCTGACGACAGCTGGGTGCGTGAAATTGTATTGCATTCGAGTTTTGGGAGCAGTGATGCTTCCGGGCATATCTCGAGATGCCTGTTACAGTTTTTGTACCGATTTTGGTTGTTAACCATAGCTCAAGTTGAGTAGCGTGTTTGTAAAACAGGTTTACTTATAAATGCGAACGAGTCCGCTTTTCTTACCATTTATAGAAACCACGCTTGGGGTGCGTGTACATTTATTGTCACGGAAAAGGTTCGTTATTTTCAGAATGTATTTTATGTGTTTTTGTTGTTGTTGTTTCAATAAGCAGTTTTTCCTTCGATTTCCACATTGCTTTGTGCCCCGTTATATATTTTCCGCCCCCTCGTGGGGCTGTGCCCCACAGATTGAGAATCACTGTACTGTGCATCAAGTTTTTAAATGTGAATGACATTATCTACATAACTGCTAAAATAGGTAATTGTATTCAGGCACGAAATTTACCTAGGTGGCTTTTTAGAATCCTACCAGACGAAAATGAAGCTGAATACAAAGTTCTACTACTGCTTTTCACGAGTATTAGGTGGTTTTGTAAAAAATAGAAAGTCTCTTAAAAAGGAAAGTTTCTTGAAATATTTTAGAATCTTTGGCCAGATATAATCGAATACTTATACTCAATTAAAGAAAATGATGATGTTACAAGACACTACTTGGCCACAAATTTTAGCTTTTGTAGCTGATCGAACATGCCACTACAACACGTTCTACCTTGAGCTGCAAGGGAAACGGATTCACCGACCTATCCAAATCTGTGTTGTACATTTGGATAGCTTGCTGAATGCATTGGAATCAAATCTAGGCCTGCTAAAATCTGAACTTAGTAAAGGAAATTTGAAAAACTTTCAATCTGAAAAAAAAACCGTTTCGGCAAATACATCACTGATATACATATATATCATACACGTGAAGGTTTCTAATACATCAATTACAGTATCAGACGGAATTGTTTCTAAACTTAGGTCAGCAAATGCTTGTGCAGTATCTGAATTACAATGCTGAGAAATCTTCCAACATGTAAGTTTGCCTTTTCCGACAAAAGAACCAGTTGTGTCACAGCCAGTGAAGGCATGTAAACCAGGGAAAGTGCAGCCCCGATGGCGCAGTGGTCTAAGCGATGGCCTCTGATAATTCGTCCGAAAGGGCTCCGGGTTCGACTCCCGGTGAGGCATGGATATTGTGTTTGTCTTACGGCACTGGTTCTCTCCCTTCCCTGGAACCAGCGACCCTAAATTAGGGACGGGCGACTGCTTATAATAAATTGAGTTGCTCACGGTTGTCGTTAAACCTCCAATAAAAAAAACAAAAACAAGGAAAGTACACTCACCCTCTCTGGTACTAGAGCGTTATGTAAAAACTTCAGAGGAATGATTCTTTTCTTGTGACCACCGCCAATTATACATGATAAGTCTGCACATTGCTTGGGATACCGCCGAAGTGCGAGTATCACAACATCTGTATCTGTTGAGTTAATGTGAAAAGTTGTTGCTGCTCTATTGTTTGCATCAACAGCATTAAGTATCATATTTGTATCAGCCTCTTCATGTTCACTAGCTAAGTCTTGCACAGGACAATTAGTTGCTGCCACTTTAGTCCCCCAAACCACACCCACAGAGAGCTTATATAAATAAGAAAACCTGTTAATAATCTTCTTTGATAGGTAGACTGCTAAAGCTAACTTTCTTTGTGTACACCGATGGGCCATTATATTATGACCAACCCAGCCTAGAGAAATGAGCGCGTCTGGAGAACGAACGGTGGCGCAGGGGAAGTTCACTGAGCTATTGTCGTTCTGTTTGTTATTCTTTGCCGAACTGTAAATTATTTCCCCTCAAAGTGTTGATGAAGGTGATAATTTTCATGCCTTAGTTCCTCAGTTCTCCATCATGTGCGCTGTAGTTGACACTGCCACTGATTCCGGAGTTATAGTGCTTTCCGTATATCGACAAAATATTTTTCACAGCACGAGTTTTGTAGTTTTATCTCCTAGTTCCAAATTTTGCACCGGGTAGCGCTCGTCGTTCTCAGGCACTCTCTATATTATTTTTTTCTCTCCCAAATAACTTCCAAATAGTGTCATTTTTGTTTCTTATTCATTCACTCATTCACCATTCATGCTGTAATCCTTCTCAGACAGACACTCTCACTATTTCCAGAATTTCAACCGTTTTTGCACAATATTGTTGTCCTAATATGTAATTTTACTTTTATTTCCCTGATTTCCTTCTGGAATCATCATTTTAGGCTGACCTTTCATAATTTTTAGGCTGACCTTTCATCCCTTGTCATAATTTTTAGGCTGACCTTTCATCCCTTGTCATAATTTTTAGGCTGACCTTTCCAATTTTTCCCAAATCCTATTTTTTCTTAAAGAGCTACGGATATGTATAATTTTATTTCAAGAGAGCAAATTTCAAGGGCAGTAATTCCCCAAAGAGAAAAAAACATGCTCCCAGATTATGTTTAAAACTTTTAAAATGCAGTTTATAAATCATGATTTAAAATATCTGTGGTTATGGGTTGAGAAATGAACATTTCTAATTGAAATTGTAGAGCCACCACGGTGGCGTAGTGGTTTGAGGTCTGGCATTAGAACACCAATCATTCGATCATTCGTTCGAAATGGGTCCGGCATTGAATCCAGGTGGGACATGGAAGTTGTGTTTGTCTTATGGCACTGGATATTTCCTTTGCCTAGAACCAGCCACCCTAAATGAGGGACGGGTGAATGCGTATAATATATTGAGTTCCTCACGGTGGTCGTTAAACCGCAAAAAATGTAAGAAAGGAAATTGTAGCTCAGGAAAAATTCGGGAAACCACACTGTAAATTATTTAACTAATTCTTAGAAAAATTTGGGTTCACATCATCGTTTTTTCCTTATAACCAACGAAATATGCATTACGCTTTAATTTCGGTAAAAAAGTTGTTTATACGCGTAATGACTTTAAAAATTAAAAAAAATTATGAGAAATTATTTTCTTTACAGTAAATAATTTAGAAAAATAAAATTCATTTTCAAGTATATTGTACGTGGTTAAACATATTCGTTTTGAAATCAAACAATAATCCTTTGTTTAAAAACAAATCGTGGGAACTCTTGCCGGTAAGTTAGATAAGCCCATTAGTGAAGATATAGGGTTTTAGGAAATGTTTATTTGCCTAGAAAAATCAATTCTCTTTTTTTTTCATTTCGGTCGTTTAGATTACATACTGTATACGCTTTCTGAAAACTGAGTCTGATCACCAATTAGTTGAAAATTTTATTTTGAAGGTGAGGGGATTTTCTATCATTTGAACATTTTGTTCTAATTCCTTGTGTTTGCACTCTCAATTCTGGTGTGATATTGTGAGCTTACCTATTTAACAAAGGGACGATGAAACCTGATACCTGTAATGAATGAAGTTGTTTTAGAGAAAGAAGGAATCCATAAATGTTCTTCAAGTAGCAAATTCAAACAAGCTGAAGGAACGCAAATAATTTTAATTTCATGAATGATGATCAAAGTGTATGGAAAATACAAATGTATTTACTATTTTAAAAACCTCACAATCAGTAGATGTTGCATTTTTTGTACTTTCATTGAACGGACTGATGATCTACCTATTCCACAAGAAATCTATATGCACTGCTCAAAAACATTAAGGAGCACGAAATATTGAGAAGAATCTACTTGCGATTGACGTTTTTTTTAACATAAAATCTTATTAATATGTACGATATGGTAGTATATGCTTTAATATGAATACTGAATATTCACAATCTGCAGAGAAGATTTAGTGCATTTATTATAATATTTTGTTTTTGCACTCATGCGAATGAATGGCAAAATCATAATGGCATATGGAGAAGGTCACCACGGTCCCCATAGGGATATCAGCCACATTAGTTGTACCTAAGACCATTCACAGCTCTATACAGACACTAGACCTTCAACCGAACACCTACATGGAACTACCAAATGCAGCTATCCTAAACACTTGTAGGATACTGCGGAAGATTCCACATAGACTTGATACGTCATACCCGTCCCAGAAAGAAGAGAAGAAAAACCTCTAGAAGAGGTGGAATCTCATAAAAAAAATAATATGTACTTAGTAACACGGAGATCGGGAAAATTATAGAACATCCAAGATATAGAAGAAACACAAAACTCAATACATGTATAAAGAAAATAGTGAGAAAAATCAAGTTAAAAAACTACTACGAAGCTAGGAGAGAAAATTGAGAATGTATCTACACTGCTTGCCACCCAAACTGCAACACCAAGAAGGACACGAGATAGCAAAGCCAGGTTTACTGGACACTTAACAACAGATACAGAGATGAAACGATTGAGCTTAAAGGCACGTGCGACTTGCGGAACACGTAGACATCAATAGTTCGTGTGGCTCTCATGGCTGACAATAACGGCCGCTACACGCCGCGGCATCCAACAAAAGAGGCTTTGGATGTAGGCTTGGAGTTTGTCGGTCCAGGCTGCTTCCACACGTTACCACAGTTCATCATTGCGTAGCAGCGGGTGGTGCTTGCCGGGCCACTCGGTTGCCGATCACCTGCTAGATTTGTTCGATAAGAGACCTATCGAGAGAACATGCGGGCCACGGTAGCAATGACACCTGGTGAGCCGTGAAGAATTGTTGCACGATGCGTGCCATGTGCAGGCCCTCATTGGTCTGTTGAAACCTGGGCGCTGGCAGGTTCTGCAGGTAAAGGCGGACTACAGGCTCCAAAACGTCGGAGATGTAGTGGTGGCTGTTGAGTGTACCGGAGATGCGTACCAGAGGGGTGCGGATGTCATATCCAATTGCGCCCCAAACCATAACGCCAGGCGAACTACCGGTATGGCGATGCATAATGCTGGCGTCATACAGTCTCTCGCCGTGGTGCCGCCACACGAGGATCCGACCATCTTGGTGTTGCGGTCAGAAGTGGGATTCGTCGGAGAAGACAATGTCGTGCCAATCCGTAGTCCAGGTGCGGCGTTCAACTGCTCACTGCCGCTGCACTCACCGGTGGTGTAACGTCAATGGTAATCGGAACATTGACGTTACACCACCGGTGAGTGGTTTAATGTCAATGCTCCGATTACCATTTGGGGGCCGTGCGCCAAGTCCACGCTCCTGCAGACGACGTCGAACGTTACGTACTGACACAGGTTGTTGTGCAACACACCCTAATTCCTACGCTAACGTTCGTGATGTGGCAGTGCGAGCCGTCAATACCCGCCGCACAACATGCCGGTCCCCTGGATCGGTATTGTGCCGCGGCTGCGGCAATCGCTCATGTCGGTCCGTCCGTCCATCCTGCACCCACCGAATCCATACTCGCCTCACTGTGGCTGGATGTCGTTCCCCACGGGCGCCGATGTCTCATTACGATAAACCGTTGTCGCGATAAGCCACCATTCGTCCTCTGTCGAACTCTGAAACGTGCTGCAATGACTGCCGTATTCTGCGACGAGGCATCAGGAAGGTTCCCTTGCACAGGTCATGCAGCACAACACACTTCCACTACTTACACCCCGCCTTCTGTGGACCCTTCTTATAGTTCTTCTCTGTGGCGTGCCGGGCGCACATGAGTTGCATGTGCCCTGCAATGCCAACCTTTTGCATGTCCACTCGCGGGCAACGCATGCTGCGAATTTCTGACGAATCGGATGCTTCCTTCTTAGTGTTGTCTTTTGGGTGGCCAGCAGTGTAGATGTACTAAAATTGAATTTTGCAGCAAATGAATATGGACCCAGAAGGTATAAATGGAATTATACTGGGAAAAATATCTTTAATTTGTCTTAGGAGAAATTATGGATAATGAAATTCCAGTTGGAGTACAGTTTTTTTCAAGAAATTATTCTTTTGCGAAATACCGGAAAACGATTGACACATTTAGCCCTTTTGTACTTCAGATATTACAACTACGAGACTTTGCTTTTGCCTTGACATTGGATTTCAAAATAAACAATGTGCTGTGGGAATGCGGTATGTTGGGTCACATAATTTGTTTTTGTTTCCGTGTGCGAAAGTAATTTTAATGCGTGATTGTTCAAGATTTTATCGTGTTCTACTAAGATTTTGATATATTTATTTTGCAATGAAAATTTTCCTACTTGGGATAATGCTGATTTATTTTTTACAGGTTCAGAGCTAATAATTTTTATTCTAATTTAAAGAGATTTACATAATTTTCGAAATTTAGGAAATAACCTATGGCTAACGAATGCCATTCATGATGTGAATAATCATATTTTTCACATGAAATTCTCTCAGTGTTTGCTCTTACCACATATGTAACTCTTTCTTGAGATAGTAAAATTACACTAGTTACCCGATTTATTGGCGTAATACTATATAAACCAATATTTCCAAGCTTTTGCGCATCAACTCGATATCTTTTTCAAGGAAGATAGACCGAAAAGTAAAAGGACCTCTTAAAAAAGCAATTTGCGGAAGCTTGGAAAAGTTTGTTTATGTACCCTTACGCCAATAAATCGGATACCTATTATAGTTTTGCAAATTTCTACACTGTTGGTGTATTGTGTTTGGTTTTTAGTTACTTTCTAGAATTGTTTTGATTAGTTTGCACTATAGAATGTGAAAAAAAGTATAATTAAATGGCATGTTCAGGTTAGAATCCTGCTTAAGCTGCGGATGGCTTAGTGGTTAGTTTTTCAGACTATCGATGCTGGGTCCCCAGGTTCAAGCCTGGGCTGATCTTTCAGAGATGGTGTGATTTACTAACAATCGCTGAATATCCGCCGTGCATCGGACGAGCACGTTAAGTGACGGCCCAAAGGCAGGACTCACTGGTTAAATGGGTATCCTTTCCTATACCCCACCTGAAATTCTCTCACCCCTCTATGTGCAATATCGTACTTGTGCGGTGGTGCCATCTACTGTACTCTAATCTCACTACAAACTGTTCTGTCAAAGTCGCTAGACTTGCTCTCGTTCCTTCCTTTTCTGTGTCCTGCCCAAAAGGCGATCTCGCTGTAGGTGGCTGGGACCTAAACTCTACTCCCTGTGGACGGAAGTCCTACAAGAAAATGACGCTGAGAAGATAGAATCCTGCTTAGACGAACATTATATGTTGTAATTAAACTAGGTTCACCTACATTTATATCCGAGCATTATGTTTTATTACATGGCCAAAGATGCCAACCACTGTGGAATATTCGAACATATTACTGTTTTTAAAATCCGGTGTTGTAATTACACTCACGTAAAGAAAAAAGGAAGAATTTTACACTGAATCACGAGAAGCGTTAACTTCCTGTTTTACATAAATTCATTTAGATTTATAAAAATTGTGTAACTCGAAAGTAGTTAAAGTATATACAGTAAAACTTCCGAATAGCAGACATCGAAGGGGAAAGAAAAACTACCCGCTATAGGGAAAATCATACTTTATGACACTATACTTTGTTTATATCATAAAAGCAATTTAAGAGATAAGTAAATATAAGTATGAAAATGCAATACATGGCGCCTACTTTTACTAATTTTTAGTAAAAAAATATCCCTCAGAATCTAGAAGCAAAATAATCCAGTATTTGTTGAACGGGATTCACACCTAAATAATACAGTAAACAAATCTATACTAAAACGCCGTTTATTGGAGTAAAAATTATAATTAAAGAAAGAATACAAGATTCTCTTACATTCTTGTGAAATTTTGTCTTCTAAATATGAATTTCCTTGTTGAAATGATCATTTCACCCTATCAGGAGCCTTTTTTTGCAAGAAGTAGTAATTTAATTGTTTGGCATATTTAACTGCATCCTTGTTTTTCAACAAATAATTTGTTGCACCGTTATTTTCATCACTTTCTGTAGTTTCGGTGATAACATTTTCTACTTTATCGATTTTTAACGTAATCGATTAAGTCAGAGATTTTAGCAGATTGATTTTCCGTTGCTAGGGATTCTTTTATTAATACATACTCTTCGTATGAAATGAGAAATTCTTGAAGTTTGGAGATATCTATTGTTACTCCACCATCTACTGGCTTTGGTGTAATCTCTTCAAAATTCCAGCTTTCTTAAAACAGCTACTTACGGTTACTGAGTTAATTTCCTTAATATCAGATGTAATCCAGTGCATAGTGTCTAAAACAGTGCCGCTACCAGAAAATGCTCTGACAGATAAAGTGCCTTCCATCTGCGCCAAAAGATTACTGACCACACGACGAAGGTAGAAATTTTTAGAAGCATTTTTTCTTGCCTTGACCTGAGGACTGACAGGCAGATAGTGTGTTTGGTGGAAAAAAAATAATTTCGCATTTTCTAACGTAGAATCGGGATTCGATGATACTTTATCCAGAAATGAAATCACCTGCATTTTGCTATCGAATACTCATTTCGATAACCATTCAACCAGGAGATATGTTGTCATCCAGGATTTGCTGTTTGCACGGCAATCCACATCTGGAACATTAACATCAACACCTTTAAAGCAGCGTGTTTTTCTTATTTTCCTGTAGTTGAAGGCTTTTGGAACTCACCTATCATATTCACGCACAACATGATAGTCAGTCTTTCTTTACCAATATTTCCACTGTTGCATCTCTTTGCTTTAAAGCTCGTTGATTTGTTTGGGTGAGCTTAGAAAAAGTCCTGTATCACTACAGGTGAAAATGTCTCTTTCATTATAACCTTTACAGAAATCGTTAAGCTTTAGCTTGTCTAATACAACATCAGCTTCGAAAATTGGATGTTAACCACATATATTCGTGAAAGAGACGTTTTGATGAGGTTTGAATTTATCCAGCCAGCCGCCTGAAGCTTTGAATTCTGTGAATACTAAGTCTTTTGCGATTTTTAAACCATCTTCACGAATTAAAGCCTCTGATAAGGGAATGTTGTTGGCTCTAATAATGGGCATCATCGAGTAGAAATAATCGACTCTTTCAATTAAGAAAATCTCTCGAAACATTCGATTACTCCAAATTCATTAGAATGAAAAAACCTCTGGAGGGAACTCTCAATTGTTGAAATTGCTTGTCTCTTCTTGAGAACACAGGTTCCTAGCAAAATCGCTCGTCTACCTGAAAACAGCATCTCAAGAGGTACCGAGATCCGAGAAGTTCCGAAGTACTCGCTTTTCACGTAATCGAATTATCTCTCGTAGGGAGAATCACTTGGGTTCCTTCTAACTTCATTAGCTAGGTTATGCTATTCGAAAAATAATAAGGCGTGATTCCGTCCTGCGGCAGAAACTCTGAGCGTATAGCACCAAATGCAAATGATTCGAATGGATAATTCGAACTAATATCTCGATTTGTCAAATGCAGATGGTGGCTCTGAGCGTAACACGTCATCTACAGGTAAATTCTAAAATTAGAAATCATTCGAATAAATATCTGGATTGTAACATTTTGATTATTAAATTCAATCGATTATGCCCAAAACTAGTTGGCTCTAGCGGGACAAAACCTTTCATAGGTAACAGTGTCCTCAGCTAAACCCTCTGTTTTACGGAAAGCTCAGGGGATTTTCTAGTTCCCTTCCAATATTGCGAGACTTCAGTATGTAAGCCTTCTTTTTCAAACATGTCACTCACTTACGTTTTCCAATGGCCAGTTCGTCTGCTAAAGCGCTCACACTTAATCTTTCTTTTTCACTCAACTTCACTATTTCACCGTTTTGTTTTAGAGTCAAGCGTTACGTTTTTGCGGCATTTTAAAATCGATGTTTGAGAAATATTTGCTTCACAGCTCGCTTGATGAGAAAAACCTACACGACTGTTCCAAACAAATGTGATTTCTAGTCATCGTGACTTGAAATTGATCTCTGCGCAATGACCTTGACCTTCCGAAACATTCAAAGGTGAGTCCCTTACAACGACGCCTGAATTGTGTTTGCATGTGTTTCAATCTGATTAGCGTTCTGTAATTAGCCGGCTTTATGATCGATAATATTTGAATATTAAGGTAGTAATTGAACCAACTTTTGATTTTATCAAGTGAGCCATAGTGTACCAACGTAAGAAAGAGTACTTGTTGCAAAAATCTATTATTGCAGCTGCTGATGATTCTGTAACAATTGGTTCGATTTTTGCTGGCACTGACGAAACTGCACATCTATCACTTCAGGTAGTTCTAATATGATTTCCTTATTTATCTCTTCGGAAGATTTAATTCCACGTATCACTTCATATGTTTGGCTGCATTCCCTTTTCTTTAGCTGCTTTTCCGATATTTTTACTAGGCTCATCTTTACCGGTAGCAGAGAGTTACTCTACTTTCATCCAAGTACTCGTTTCCTCACTGGGAGCACTTGAAGAGCTGGAAAGCAGTAGGTATACAAGAAGAGGAGAGGACAGTCTGACGAGCACGAACGCTAATCCTTTTTCCAGCGATTTCAGCCGCATACCCGGGACAGGTCACACATAGCACTTTGAAATTTACTGCCCCGGGAAAAAAATGGTAAAGGTAGAGAATGAGGAATGTTAAAATAAAAAAAGGAAACCTTTTGCGAGTTTGGGTAAACACATCCATGAGAAGTCCTAGAATCGAAAGCAAATTGTCAGTTAAATAGCACTTGCTTTAGCGTCCGTTATTTAAAACGTCCGCTATTAAGAAGTGAATGCCCCATAAGAAGCCATACATTTCTGCAAGGAAATAAAATATCGTCCGTCATAGAGACATTTTCGTTGTTAAGAAGTGTCCGTTAATGGAAATTTCGCTGTATTCAGTAACCATTTTTCCCAAGATTTGGGAAGTGCTTCTCCGTAGGTATCCGCTATAACACCGAAGCATTTTCCGAAGGGATTGTCATGGTTTTTGGATCAAGAAACTATTTCCTTTTGAACGAGTCATTGAATTCCTTGAGCCAGATGGATGGAGGGAGCTAACCGTCACGTGATTCATTCTTGAGCAACACTGACTTGTCAAGAAGTACTTGGATTCTGAAATTATTTGCTCTTATCAATCGGCGTTTCGCAACATATTTTTCCACGCGACTTTTAATTTCTTCTTTTTTGTGGTTTGTTCCTGGTGTCTACAAATTCAGGACATCTAAGTAAGGGTGCGTATTGAGGGAAAATGTTTAACAGTTTACTTTTTGTTGAGTGGTGTAGAGGGGAAAGGAACGGCAAGGCTACTAACGCCTCATCTTGCAGAGTATTCGAAATGATTTCCTTGTTTAACAAAATCTAAAGTTTTGCAAAGCCCCGTATTTTGTATCGTATTTTGCTGTAATTTTTAGGAGCACATTCTGGACGCCTCTATTGTAGAATGCATGTTCAAAGAAAAAAGAAACAAACGTATCATGGGAAATTTTAGTCTTGGAGAAAACATTTGGCACACGTTTTTTGGAGAACTGAAATTAATGTAGTGTTACAAATGTAGAACTGTTTTTTTTCTCACATGTACTGGTTCATAACTTGCCGATTATAAGTGCTCATCATGCAAGACAGTTGTTCCGCATAGATTTTTGGACACCGGAATTTCGCGAAAAAATATGGATGTGCTTGTTCCAAAAATGCTGTACTCCTACAAAACATTGCCAATGAAGTAGACCGTTCGTTTTTCTCGATGATTAAACTTTAGAGAACCGAGATGTGTTCAAATATCCAAAGAAATGGGATCTGAATACGCACTGGTCGAATTATTTCAATTCGTAATTTTGTAATGTCCACAAAGAGCGTAATATCGGTGTCTCTCAGTCTGGGTATTCAATATGACGTGACATGTAATTATCTTACTATTATCTTGAAGAGAAATCTAAACCAGCATCTTTAAGTTTAACCTAGTAGTACTTGAGCAAATAAGATAAATTCGCACACTTTGAGCAGAAACAGTAATCCGATCCTTTACTAACAATCCGCATGGGGAGGTGCATTTATCGAATTTCTATCATCAGCAATTTCAATAAGCAAAGTAGTATTACTCGTTTGCTTCTGAAAACGTTTGTTGAGTGTGAAGAGAACTTGCACAAAAGAGGAAGAAAAGAAACATCATTTGGATTCATTAAAGAATAAACTTAGGTGCTTTAACTCTGTTTGAGGACTACAGGCATTCAACGCAACTGATCTTTGTAAAACTAATTCAAAGTTTTATAACCTACATAATGTCTTCACACACGCCGCTGCCCTCAAAGACAACTGCTGTCCTTTATTGCATGTGTAACTAAATTATTCTCCCGAAAAAAAGAAGTAATTAATCTTTTTATATAAACACATTTTTGCGAAGTACATGGTGAAAATTAAACAAAATTGTTTTGCCCAAAATATTATTAAAACTAAATATTCATTTACAAATCTTCCATAATATATAGGTGTTCAAAAACATTCATTCACAATAAGATTAAATCTTGTCGCCTGAAGGGAAGACGTCTCCAGCTTTGTTGTGAACTGCAGTAATGTAAGAAAAACATGAAGACTTCTTTACGCGTAGTGCTTAGAGATGATGCTACATTTCACACCAACGGAAAAGTCAAACGGCATAATTGTCGAATCAAAAGCACCCGAAAGCCATCAGAGATAATTAAAGATAAGCATGATTATAAGAACGTGAATGTTTTCTGCGCCTTGTCCCTCTCAAATCTGTACTGACATTTCTTCTTTGCGACGGACACCGTAACTCAGAATTCCTAACACGATATGCTGCAGAAATGGTTGATGCCTCAAGTTCAGGAAAATAGGCAGTTAGCGTTGTAAAATGTTTGTCACTGACTTTATCAATGGTAATCGGAGCAATGGGCGCCATGTGATAAGTCCCCACTCCTGCAGACAACGTCGAACGGTACGTGCTGACACAGGTTGTTGCGCAACACACCCTAATTCTTGCGCTAACGTTCGTGATGTGGCGGTGCGAGCCGTCAATGCCCGCCGCACAACATTCCGGTCATTTTGATCGGTTGTGTGTCGCGGCTGCAGCAATCGCTCACGTCGGTCCGTCCGTCCCTCCTGCACCCACTGAATCCATACTCGCCTCACTGTGGGTGGATGTCGTCTAACGCGTGCGCCGATGTCTCGGTGCGATATACCGCTGTCGCGACAGGCCACTATTCGTCCACTGTCGAACTCCGAAATGTGCCGGAATGACTGCCGTGTTCTTCAATGAAGCATCAGGAAGATTCCCACGCACAGGCCCGGCAGCACAACACACTTCCACTACTTAAACCCCGCCTTCCATGCATCCTTCTTATAGTGTTTCTGTGGGGCGTGCCGGGCGCAAATGATTTGCATATGCACTGCAATGCTAATCGTTTGCATGTCCTCTCGCAGGCGACGCATGCTACGAATTCCAGGCCAATCATATGATTCCTTCGTGGGGTTGCATTTTGGGTGGCCAGCAGTGTGATTCGGGTTTTTGCGGATAAAAACTGTCAAAATGCAAATGACATTTGCAAGCTGGCAAGCAGGATGAAAATCGGTCTGATAGCCAAATGACGAAACGCAGGTTGTGTTACAGAGATTCGTGATGTCTTTATAAAATTCATTACCTGGTTTCCTACCTATATCAAAAACATACTAATGAGAAACATGAAAAATTTGCTATTTAATGAATGCCGCAAAAGAGAAACGAAAAAACAATTGTCATTCTGTGTTTGAGTACATACAAATTTCCATCATAGAGATGGAGCACCATGCCCAAGGGCTTACAAATGTTAATGGTTGCAAAAACAAAATATAGTCAATGTATACATTTAATAAAATGCACAAAACCTCTCGCACGTCAATAATTTTTTGCATTAGAAAATACGGAATAGCACCACAGCGCTCGCGACAGTTTAAAATACCTTCACAACAGTTCCACAGTCGTGCGAACAAAAAATGTTGTAAATAAATTAAACTTTACTGGGCATATTAAACTTCTACCCAAGCGGTAGTAAACCAAGCAATTATTCTGACCTAAAACACTGCAATGTAACTTCCTACGAAAGGGAAAATCAGCTGAGTTATCGATCATGTCCAATCCTTATCATATGAATCCCCACACAAAAAAAAGACAATTCTATTAACCGTCATTACAGAATAGGAACCAAAAATATATCCGCCATCTAGAAGAGCACCCTAACAAAAACAACAGATTTCATAAAAAGACTTACATACACTCTCCCAAATATAAAGTAAAAAATTATAGCAGAAAGTATTCAAAATCCATATCTCGCTGCTTGGACAGTGGCATGCTGCTCCAGAATTATGGCAAATGCCTAAGCAGAACAAATAAGTAAACGTGGGTTGGATTATCACTTTTGTCATTTTCAAAGAACTGTTGAATAAATAATAAACCGAATAACCCTGAAAAGAAATAAGAATGAGTTCATTCAATTATTTTCAATATCTTTGCTGTGGTCAAAAATAATACAGTAAAATACGGTAACCCATAGTGTTGTTTTGCCGCTGGCTGTAACTTAATATATGTGTCAATAATTTTAAATTTCTTCTTTCAGTATTATGTTCTGAAATATAGTTTTACTTAAAATTGATCCTTAAAAGATTTATTTCATTGAATGTATAACTTATCCATGTAGAAACGTTCAATGGTCTACTAAAGCACAAAAGGGTTACTTCATGTGAAATTTCCCATTCGCGTGTCACAGAGTTTTGTGAATTTTTTTTTGCCAGTAAGTACATTATAAAAAATGGTTAAAATATTTTTTTCAGAATTTTTGGGTTAAAACTGCGGTCAGGGTGTCATTTTGAAATTTGACGCAATTTAACAAAATGGCTTCAATGGACAAGGTAGTTTTGAATTTTGTAACAAATATAACTTTCCTATTTATGAACCAATTTAGTTCATTTTGGTGTCATTGGAAAGACAAAGGTGTAAGCTATAAAATAGAGTTCTTACAATGCTGGAAAATTACAAGTTAACCTTTACAAATGTGCAATAAAAGAATGTTTTGGTGCAGCGATTTATGCAAATTTCAGGAATTTATTACAGCAAAACCACAAGCGTCACCACCTTGATTTTGTTTTAAATAATGCTGATAATTAATTATTTTCACCATAAAAAAAAATGAGGAGGTTTTTTTTGTGTTTGGAGAATAAAAAAATTAAAAAGGAAAATGCAGAAAAGTATTATTGTTCGCATGATGATTGGTCTTACACAGGCTAATTCTTAAGTACTAGTAGTACACAACAATTAATGATTTATATTTTTTCTATACCATGCTTAACATTCTAGCAATTTTTTCTAATTATATACAATTTTTGAATAGATTGGACAATATCTGAACCTAAGGTATATAAGCGACCAGTGTGTATGGTGTAGGTACACTCATTAAGATATGTTCGTATGGAACCCAGCAGACATCAGTATGATTAGGCAGTGAATAAGATGAGGAAGGTCCACTTGGTGTCATGAATTGAATCTTCACATCTTGCTGTTCTTCACTGAGTTAAATTATTTTTCCAATCCACCACTGATTCTGATAGATGGCTACAATATCTATCAGAATCAGTGGTCCTAGTTACACTTCTGTTGCAGGTACTAAACTACAATAACTGTTACTTTCAAAGACTAAGGTATCTTGAATTAGGTGATGAGGATGTAAACTATTGCATTTAGTATAGGCTCAAATGTCACACAATTATAATTATTATTTATTAAATATTTAATAATTAGTTATTAATTAAAACATTTTCATCTGGTAAACAATAGGTACATATTCCATGTTTCTAAGTGTATTATGAACACAATAGTAATTTTTCACATATTCCATGTTGGTTTGTTTTTATTGTCCAAAAACAAAAAACACCCTCCTGATTTTTTATGGTGAAAAGAATTGATTATCAGCATTATGTAAAAAAACATTCAAGGTGGTGGAACTTGTGGTTTTACTGTAATAAATTTCCGAAATTTGCATAAACTGTTGCACCAAACAATTATTTTTCTGCACATTTGTAAAGGTCAAAATGTAACTTTTCAGCATTTTAAGAACTCTATTTCATAGCTTAAACTTTGGTCTGTCCAATGACACCGAAATGAAGTAAATTGGTTCCTAAATAGGAAAGTTATAGTTGTTACAAACTTCGAAACCACCTTCTCCATTGACGTCATTTTGTTGAATTGAGTCAAATTTCAAAATGACCCCCTAACTTTAGTTTTAACCCAAATAATCGGAAAAAAATAATTTAACCATTTTTATTAAAGTACTTGCTGCCAAAAAAAAATTCACAAAAATCTGTGACATGAGGGCAACGAGATTTTTATATTTTTGGTGATTTGAAATGAAATGAGCCAAAAATCTGTTCCTGTGTATAAAGCCGAGTATTTCTGAGAAAAGAATTACTGCCTAAAAAAGTTTCTCTGTCAGTGCCATTCCTCTGTCAGTGCACGGATGAGGGTGTCCTTGTTTATCCAAAGAGGATCTTCTTTTAAGATTTATCTAACTGAATGGAGATCGTATAGGAATTACTGCTAAAAAGATTACCCAACCTAAATGAGATCTTATCCACTCTATCAAAACACAAAAACCTGTTCTTGGACATTGCGTTTAGTACTCCTGGAAAACCTAGCTCTCTAAACCACTGCACCATCCGTTTGGGTAACGACCCCACATCCACGAAACGAGATCTTCCACTCAAATGCTGAACGTGTTCATCAATATTCTTGCATTAGGGTTTCTTTTCAGAAGGGAAGTCAGTTTCGTTTTGGAAATATCTCAAGTGTGTTTCCTTTTGCTTTAATATTGTTTTCTTACCTGAACTCGAGGCTGCTCAGGTTAACCGTCCCTACAGAATTGGAACCAAAAATATACCCGCCATCTAGAAAAGCACACTGATGCACTATTCATTTCAAAACAAATTCTTCTAATCGCTACTTGTAATCCAATTTCATTAGCGTAAAATCATTAAATCGTGTATCCGACAAGCAGGTATCAGGTTTCCGATTAGATACATTTTTCAGACTTCAGAAAAATACATTTCATTTTTGTTATGAAATAAGATTGATATATTTTGAAATTTCAGACAACGTTTAACATGATAAGTATTCATATTGAAATATTAATCTTAAAATATTTCATTTATATCCTTCTTAATGTTAACTTTCATATACGATGTATTCAGTGCTGGTGCAGAAATTTACTTCCGCTTTCGAATTTGAAAACTTATTTATATTTTAAAACTTCCTAGAATTGGGTTTGATTAATTACATGTGCTAAAATTTACGAAACGCTTGGAAAAGCGTTGATATTTTTTCTACAAGTTCTCTACTAACTGTTAAGATATTGACAGCTGTACAGTGCTGACCTAAAGACTAGAAATTGTTAGGAAAACGTTTGTTAAAAAATTATCGGTAAAAACAAGCGGTTTGTAGTTTTCCCAAAGTGTGGTACGCGTAGACTTTGTAGTGAGCGAGCTGCGAATGAGTGGTGAGCAAGTGCTGATTTACTCATACTTTACAGCGATAGCGGGCACCACGATACAGACACGTAATTTCAAGGACGGCACCTGGGGCAAGACAAGTGATTTATTGCTGACTATTGCAAAGAACATAGGCACCTTTTAGTTACACTGCTGGACAATTGCTAAGGACGGATCATAAACGGCTATATAGCGCATAAAAAAGTAAGTGTGGTTGGATGCCAAGTGAAATAAAATAATGTCAGAATGCCAGGACATTACAAGACAATTTATTGTGCTCTGAAATCCAGAAGGCTTTGGAACGTGTTCAAGGGACAAACAGGCCATTTTGTGCAGAATACGTAAACGTGAAAAAAATGCAATTACCGTCCGCAGGCGTTCCGGCGTAAGATGTCAATACGGGATATGGTCACCATGGAGGGCGATGCAAGATTCCACACGTCGTGTCATGCTTTGCACAACATTATCAAGCAGCTGTTGGGGTAATTTATCCCATTCCTCTGTCAGTGCAGGGATGAGGGTGTCCTTGTTTATTGGAGGGCATTGGCGACCAGCAAGACTCCTCCCCAAAGCATCCCACACATTTTCAATGGGATTCAGATCTGGAGAACGTTCTGGCCATACGAGGCGTTGAATATCCTCGCTCTCAAGACACTCCTGGACAGCGACTGTTCGATGACATGTTGCGTTGTCGTCCATGAAAATGAATCTATCACAGACAGCACCACGGAACATGCGAACATGAGGTAGCAGAACATTATTAATGTATCGTTGGCCAGTCATAGTCCCAGTTGGAAGCACATAGAGGGACGTACGGCCATTCATCATGATGCCAGCCCTTACCATGACACTACAAGTCGGATATCGGTCCCTTTCCTGTATGTTTGCTGGACAATATGCAGTACCACTATCACGCCAGATCAGTTGTCGTCGACAATCAGACGATAGACTGTATCTCCTCTCATCTGAGAAGAGGACAGCAGACCAGTCGTTATCAGTCAAATTGCGATGTTGATGGTACCATTGCAAACGGGCGGTACGGTGACGTCTGGACAATGGGATGCACACAACAGGACGGCGGGCGCATAGTCCTCCTTCACGCAAACGTCAGGCGACAGTTTTTCGGGAGATCCGCTTGTCAGTAGCAGCCATAAACTGATTTGCTACCTCACCAGCTGTGCTGCGCCGGTGTCTTTTTGTTGATAGCACTGTGTACCGATCTTCTGCAGGTGTCGAACTGCGAACACGACCTCCCCCGTGACGTTTGCAACACTCTCCATTTGTTTGAAATGATTTCCAAAACCTTGAAACAATACTGTTGCTGACGTCGAACTCCCTGGAAACATCTGTTATTTTTCGCCCTTCTTCAATCTTGCCAATAATACCGCCACGCGTAAAATCATCTAGGTGATGTCGGGAAGACATACTGAAAATTGCAAATTCGTCAATTGATTCTTTCCCTTTCAACTTTGCGTTTGAACAACAACGGTCAATACGCGTCAAATCCTTTATATCTCTTATCAGCGCTATGACGTCACGAACAAGTTAGTCAATCCAAAATTTGCATACGCACAACACGTCTTACTGTATCCCGCGCTTATGCTAATTTCCACATTTTGCTGCCTTCCATTTCATGGTTGCTATCGTTGCTATTGTCATCCGTCCTTAGCAATTGTCCTGCAGTGTACAATGTAATATTGTTAATTCTTAAGAGAAAAGTTTCTTATTATTTTGTGTTAATAAATAAGTTCCATTCATATGACAATTGATATTAAATATATTTTTTATTCCTTAAATTTAAAAAATCATGATCGCTGGTTGAAAACTGGGTCTCTCCGAAAGAAAGCAGTGTTTGTAGTTGCAACTAACAAACAGGAAAATATTAAATACCGAAGATGAGGCATCTTTCCTTCCGAAAGAACCTGTTCTCAAAAAAGCAAGAAAAATTTTTAGTGCGACAAAAGTTATATAAAATTTGGATACTACTATACTGGAGATGAAGAAGAGCCTGTTCCATCATGCTTCATTTGTTTTGAATATCTGACAAATGAAAGCATGAAACCATCCAACTTAAAGCGCAATTTTGAGACAAAATATAATCCGTGAGAGTACAAACCCATTGAATTTCTTTAAAATAGACTTAAGGGATTAAATAAGTCGCAAAAAAGTTATACTGGGCTTGAGAGGAGGTGACAATAAGTAGATATTAGAGGCTTCGTATCTCACGTCACTTTTCATTGCAAAATGAGATTCAGCGGAAACGATTGCCAAAACTTTAGTCAAGCCAGCGGCCAATATAACGGCAAAAATAATGATTGGCGAACTTTAGTCAATCCAGCAGCCAAGATAATGGAAAAAAATAATGATAGGAGAAAAAGCAGAAAAAGCTTTTGACAGGACTCCTCTCGCAAATAATACGGTACGTCGACAAATCACTGTTATGTCTAATGATGTAAAACATATGTTATTGTCAGATATTCCTTAAACGTCGTTATTATGCGTTACAATCAGCCAATCAAGAATCGAAGGTTCAAAATGTTGAAGCACACAGTTAAATAATTTTGAAAAAATCTCTCTGATTACTGGTTCCTTCAAAAGATTTAGTCGCCAACACACGAGTCCCTATGAGCCTTGCAAGACGGGAAGAGACATGACGCCATACTTATAACCGTCTTGAGAGGAAGAATGAAGAAATGTTCACAGAGGAAAGCTTTAAAGAAAGCAGTGAAAATTTAGAGGTAGAATATATGCATTGCTTAGGCTAAGGCTTAATGGTAAGTTTGTAAAAAACTAAGCTTACAACTGTGCTCAAAACCTCTTAACATAACGTATGAGTAATAGCAGTAATTAGAGCATTGCGGGCTGATACAGGAAGGCTGGAATGTTCTAGTAACTTCACAAGTGGTGAACCTCGATGTTGCTACAGTGAGAATCGTAGGAAGGATTGGCACTTAAATTCTGGCTGGATCAAAGTGCCATCGGTTTGCTGATGCTAGGAAATAGCCTCATTGTGCCAGATTTTATGCAGTGGATCACCAAATGTATGTTCCTGCACTTGACGTTGAAGCAAGTTGACCAACAAAATTTCTCTCAATGCAAAAATTACTCCGCCATGATGGTGTTCTCCCCACATGACAAAATAAAGCGTTATCTCATTTGATTGTCATTATTCTTAAGTCTTATAAGCAACATATACCTTTATTCCGGTGTAAATATTTGGTGTGTTAAAATTTCGAGGAAACCCTAGTGGAGTCTCTGGTATCCCGTTTGGGAAACGCTAAGAAAGAGTAGTGAGGGACCAACCCCATTCTTTCGTAACCATGGGAAAGTTAACTGGTGAGAAAAACATCATCGACAAAATGGAGGTAATTTGACTGCTTTTGCCAAAGTGTACATGTTATCCTTAATAGAAACATGAGTTTCTGGATGTAGAAGAACTATGCATTGTTTACATATAAAAAAAGTGAGCGAAAGAAAGAAATACATAGAAAATTAATTTAAAAATTAACTGCGAAATCCACGGGTTTTTTTTTTTTTTTTTTGTTTATTAGGTGTTAATGTGGTTCGTGTCATTTAAGTAATCTTCTGTCTTATAACTCGGAAGCTTTTAATACAAAAATAGGATACATAATAATTCGAAATGAAAGAAAAGTATTTGTTGCTCTTGAGTTTATTTTAGTAACTATATCTTCTTCTCACAACTATACACTAACAATTGTAAATCGGATTTTCTGTTTTTCTTGGTATAATCAGTACCGGTGCTGGTTAATCAAATGATTGAGCAACTAGATTGAACAGTTTTGCATTTGTGAACTTGTAATATAATTGCAATTTAGCCGGGCTTGGCTCCAAATTTGAGCATCACAGATTTGACGTGGCTAAGAAACTAATAAAACAATCATGGTATTAAAAAACAGTATTCAAGAAAAACAACTACAGGACATTATATAGTAGTTAAAAAATAATTATAATCAAATGATAAATTCCCGTATTTGTTTAATCAGCTTTTGTAAAGCATAACTTAGAAACTGGACTGCCGTATTCTGAAAATTGGAAGGACGTATATTTTTGTTCATGCACGGCTTCAAATGTTTTGAACTGTCGTGAGTTTTGAAGAACGAAATTTTGTTTTAGCGTGTGATAAATGTAGTTGTACCACTTCAATTGCTTGAATAAAGTAAAAAAGTTGCTGAAAATTTTATTTTTGAGTATGTGCTGTATAACGTATGTAAATACCTGATGACTAGCCAGTCAATGCGTTTTTAATTGTTTTATACTGGGAAATAATTTATGCAACACTCTGCTGTTCTGCAGTGTTGACCAGAAGCCAATAACATACCAATCCATTTTAGAATTGCCATTTATTGGAATAAAAATATGTTCCCCACTATTAGCAATACAACAGAGTTCTCGTGATGAGTTCTCGTGATGGTTAATCTGTGGCTTAGATACCGAACGTACTGTTGCGATCTTTGGGCCTTAGATATCAGGCTGCCCAATTATTTTCCGGACTGCGATTCGAATCACTGGATACGCCAATACCGAGTTAGCCAATTAGCCAACACAGTACACCAATAAACCAATGGAGGCACAGTATAACAATTAAAACAGGGATTTAATAGATATATGCATGAATTACAGCGGATTCTTCATCTAAAAATGAAAGTTATAATTTCCGGCCAGCTTTGGCGCTCTTCGGTGTTTCAGAAAATATGTCCTAACGAAACATCTGTTCGTTCACAATAAGCCGCAAATAAAATACTGGTAAAAAAGTACTTACATAGGTCCTTGAGTATCCACAGTATTGATGACACCAAAAAAACACAACACTCACTCACATTCACTAATATGTTGGCACTACGGGTAGTTTGATCTTAACTTCCATCACCGCTCATTCTTTGCTGTGGCTAAAGGGATGTCCTTCCCCGGTCACGGGAGGTACGTAATCAGAAACACACACAAGATTTCTCTCCCCGCTTTGAACACAAAGAGGCTAGCAGTTACTTCAAAGCTTTCTCTGCAGGGCGGGCTGGGCTCCTCCGTGGTTCCCGAGGCTGACGTTTCGCCTCTCTCTCTCTCTCTCTCTCTCTCTCTCTCTCTCTCTCTCTCTCTCTCTCTCTCTCTCTCTCTCTCTCTCTCTCGATGAGCGAAGATATTCTGTATTTATTATTTCTCTGTCTGCATTTCACCTGAAATAGTTCCTTACGACAGATATCCGTGGTCCGGCGAGGTGAAGAAAGTTCTCAGGTAAAGTTCGTGCCAGTTATTCATCAGCCTATGCTTTTAGCTGATTTCCCTTCTTATGCTCAGAACGCAAAAGCACCCAGAAGGCAAGCATTTGTTCTAGCGCGAGACAAAATCCTTCCACATTCTCTTGGCTCTCAATCGGACTCTGTCACTCTCAACAACAATCTCCCGTCTCCAAGAAATTGGTAAGCGATGAGTTCTAACACTTGAAACCGCGATATATTTATTATAAACCGCTCTTCAAGTCCAAGAGCTTTCCCATTGTTTCGCGCGCGGCACAGACAAAAGCTTCAAACGCTTTTGCCGTCCAAACACTTTTGAGTCATGGGAAATAGCTTTTAAACTCTGACCCGTCCCATTTCCGTTTATGGGCTCTTTGTTCTCGTGGCAAACACCTGCAACTCGCCACTTGAATTCCAAGTGCCAGCAGATCGTTTTTTAATATATCGCCCCTCGCAAGTGTTTAAAGAATAACTCTCTGTTAATAAAAACCCCCAATCAAGTTACAATTACTGTTAACTAACCACGCCTCTCGCCAATTAATTATGCTCGTGGGGGATCGTCACATCGCCCCCTTCTTAAAATGCAACTTGTCTCGAGTGCATATAAGCTACCTGTGATTCTCAGCGATTCTACCAACCGGAACTGCCTACCCTAGATAAGATCTCATCAGTACCCCTTTTTCCTTTTGCCTATCATCGTCTCTACCCTTACTCAAAACAATCGCCTTGATTTGGTCTCTGAAAATCCCCGGGCACATCCCCTTTTCTAACGAATCTCAGGGAACGCCCACATTCCATGCATACCTGCACAATTATTTACACTGCCACGCCCCAGGGCAGTACACAAATACGACACTACATAATTAGTTTACATTATACATTTCCACTACCACGGCACACTGCATTTTGCAATATTAAAATATTTCCACCAATAGACCACAACACCGAGTACACTATACAAAATTATTACAACTAACAGTCTCATTCCATGTTTTCAGGATCTCCGCTTCTCATCCTTTCACATCAACAAGTCAACCAACGGAAAACTAACCAATCACCTGAGAAACTCATCCTTCAAACGTTTATGAATCGGAATTTCCTGCCCTATACGGTCTAAGCCTATCGAGGTGCATAATTCTAACTGGTCTGTTATTGTACTGAACTTTGTAAAGAACATCGTTTATTCTTTTCTTTACTACATAAGGACCTTCCCACGGGAGCTGCAATTTGGGTGACTTTCCCTTTCGCCTTTGTGGGTTATAGAGCCATACCAAGTCTTTCTCCTTAAACACTTTCTCCGCAGCCTGCACGTCATATCTGGTCTTCATTCGTTCAGTAGCTATTCGAATATTCCTCCTAGCAAAACTATGTACCTTTTCGAATCTCCTGGTAAGCTCTGTGATATACGTGCTCAGGCCCGCCGTGGCCGCCGCTGCAAGGTCACGCAGATGCTCCGGTACTTCGCCGCTCCCTCCCACGCTCGAGTCGGGTGGGATCCTTCCTCTGCTGCTACGCGCCGAAATTACAGGATTCAAGAAACAAAGTGCTAACCCTTCCTTTATCTTCACATCGACGTCACCCAGGTTAGCTATTCTTACGGGGATGCAATGTGCTGTTTTTACCAGCGCTCTCGCTACAAGTACATTTTTCGGTAACAGACAAATTTCGGACATTTCGCATATTGCCATCGGAAATTCTAGTGAAAGCTCAGGCAAACATCCTGCCAGGATTGTTTCACTTTTTGCTGGTAAAACACACTTTTCGTTTGCGAGAACTCTGACCCTTTGCGACCTCAGGTGCCCATGTTGACTCCTCATGAGAACCATTTACTCATGTTCCGTCTTCAGGGTTCCATTTTTAAGGTCCAAAACATATCCGTTCTCACTAAGAAAATCGAGACCCAGGATGCATTCTTCAACGATATCAGCAATCACTGCCGTGTGTCTGCAGCATTAATTTCCAATTCGTATGTCGACGCCTGCGGTTCAAAGAGCAGCTAAACAATCACCATTCACAGTTTGAATCTCAAGCCGTTGCTCACTCTTCAGACAATCTGCAGGTTCCTTAATTTGCTCGAAACAATCCGGTTGGTTGGTTGGTTAGTTAGTTTTTATGGCGTAAGGGCCATGACTGGCCCAAGAGCGCCAAACACAAGAGAAGACAAGACACAGGAGAAAAAATCCGGACGGACGAATGTAATATCCGCCCCAGTATCCAGCACAAATTGGCATTTAGTTTTATTTATCATCCCCTTAACTCTTAAATCACTGTAATCCCAAGAAAGACCTTTGACGTGCGCTTTCACCGTGCGGGGCTGCTTTTACTTCGTCAGTTCTCGCCCCTAGAAACTGACTTTTGAGGGTTTCCCGAAGCCTGTTCCTTAGACATTTTCCCCTCTCTCAACCGTTTTCTACACTGAAAAATGCGATTATCTTTAATCTTCAATAACAGCACTCTACTTTTCTAGACAGCGTATCACTTCTTCCCCGGCCAGGAGACGTAACAGAACGATGTTTAACATCTTTGCGAAGGAGATCCAAAAGCTCTTCGAGTTTAGTTTCGACTGATGCATTGATCGAACGTTCTACTACAGTCGCCATACGAACAGTCCCCGCACGGGGATAACAAGTTTTCCGGTTATTTGGGGAGCGGCGCCCCACGGCCCTAGCTGACATTGTGACGGAACATCTTACTTTTTCGTCTTGCACGATTATGTTACCGAAGGGACAGCTGTTCATCCAACTGCTGGGTGATGGCGTCCCCACGGCACTAGCCCACATGTACTAGATTTGATATTTCACATTTTTTATGTTCTTTGTTTTTTCACTTGACACGGTCCCACCTCAGTTGTAGGTTGCTGAGGCTGTGATTATGCGCCAGCTCTGGATTTTAGTTTATCTTTTTCTTTTCTGTCTTCTGCATTTTATTTTCCCTTCTTTGTTTTCCGAGCTCGTTAGCTAGACCTACCTGCACGTTTGCCGTGTGCGGTGACTCGTAAGGTGGAAAAGGGGATGCTAGAGGCTGAGGTTTCTGGTGGCTTGGGTGTTGAGTCGCCAGTAACCAACACTCCTCTTTGCCCCCTGCTTAATCCTAAACGGTCGGCTAGGAACTAACCCACTCCTAGTCAATGAGGTCTGTGGCCGAGTGGTGTCCAGACCTCTAACGGCTTGTCATTTCGTACGACAGGGTGAGTCTGGGGATAGGGTGGGCATGCCAAAGAGGTGTTCCCCAGGCATGGGAAAGTCTGGGTGCTCGCCGAGCGCATTTCTGCCCTATCAACTTGCTATATCCGCTTGCTATCCCTAGACTCGTGTCCTGCGTCCACTTGGGTTTGCGGACTTCCGGCTCTCCGCAGTTGGGCTCTGTAGTGGGTGGGGACGTCGGCGGATGAACCCTATATTATTTTCATGGAACACAATACAATTTCCCACGAACCCAAAACTAAATGATGTATGGAGGAAGTTTCAGGTTCTTCCGCCAAAAAAATTTCGCTGATGTTTCCAATGCTAGATTCACTTTTGTGCACTCATTGGACCCTTCAAAGCCTTTGAGGGCCAAAAGTCCATTTTGGATCCATAAAGCACTTCAATCAATCGCAAGCTCTCCTAAGAGTGTCAAGAAGCTCCAGTCTGGAGATCTTCTTGTTGAGATGTCTACTGTGGCCTACAGTTCTACACTTATCAACACCAGCATGCTGCTTGAGACTCCGGTCAAAATAACACCACACGGTTACCTAAATTCATCTCGAGGTGTTGTCTCCTCTCGGGATCTTATTGAATGTACTGAGGATGAATTTCTCGAAGAACTGAGGAGCCAACATGTTACGATTGTGCGGCGTATTTCTTTCAGGAGGAATGGGCAGTTTGTCCCATCCGGGAATATAATCGTGACATTCGACAGCCCTTCACTGCCTACATCCATCAAGGCAGGGTATCTCCACCTCGAAGTACGACCATACATTCCTTACCCGTTGAGATGTTCTAGGTGCCAGTCGTACGGCCACTCTCAGCAGTCATGTAGGAGTACTCCTAGGTGTGGACGCTGTGGTGCCACAGAGCATCTACTTTCAGAATGTGTGGCCGAGGCCGAGTTTTGTGTGAACTGCAAGAGTTCACAACCAGCATCAGCCAAAGATTGTCCCAAGTGAAAGGAGGAGAAGGAAATCCAAAGGCTCAAAACGGTGGAAAATATTTCCTATCCTGATTCTAGAAGAAGAGTAGTTCCTGTTACATCTGATCGGCGATCATACGCTTCAGTGGTGGTTGCCAAATCTACGGTTGCCATTCAGACCGACTTTCAGATCCCCCTAAATGTCCATACATTTTAGACGAAAACATCGCAGCCGGACTGGAGGCACTCCAGTCGCGAGCTAGGGATCTGAAAGGGGCACCCGCCACTTCACCGAAGCAGACTCACCCCAACACCAGCAAGGGAACTCAGGCCACTTCTTCTGGCAAAAACACCAACAACAAAGCCAAGGATAAGAAGAGCGTTTCTTCTCCTCCAAAGTCTCAGCCCAACACTCAACGGCTAACTCATCCCGCTAAGACACTTGGGACAAAGCATTCTCCAATCTTGGCCCCTGGTCACACCCCCAAATCTGGAGGAACATTCATCAGAGGAAATGGAGGCTGACCAAGTTTAACCATTTCCTTTTTCATTTCATTTTTATCCATGGGTTCAATAATTCAGTGAAACTGCCGAGGTTTTCGCACCAGTTTTGATGACGTGAAACATTTGCTTTCTTTGTACTCTCCGGTGTGCCTTGGTCTAAAGGAGGCAAAGCTTAAACCATCAGACGTGCTATCAGTTCGCTGCAACAGTTCATTTTGGACAGATAACCCGTCTGGAAATATAGCCTGTGGGGGAGTCGCTATTCTCGTCCCTCACAGGGTACCGGTATCTTCCGTCGCGGTTTCCACAACTGTGCAAGTCTTGGCGGTTCGTATTTCTATGCCTGTGCCTCTTACTGTTTGCAGTGTCTATCTGCCACCGAATGAGGATGTTAGCGTCTCTGTTCTGGAGAGCTTGATTGATCAGCTGCCTTCACCATACCTTCTTTTGGGTGACTTGAATGCTCATCATCCTTTGTGGGGTAGTGTCAGCACCAGCGCGAGAGGTCGTCGCATAGAATCTCTTCTGTGCTCGGCCTCTGTGTGCCTTTTAAACACCGGTGCTGACACTTACTTCCATGAGCCGCCAAGATCCTTCAGTGCGATCGATTTGACCTTGGGTTCACCATCAATTATTGCTGACTAGTCGTGGACGGCGTGTAAAGATCTCCACGTGAGCAACCACTTCCCCATCGTCCTCTGGCACCATGCAGATGTGCCATCTTCTGCATCCCGCACACCTCGATGGAGGATGGATCGTGCCATCTTCTGCCTCTCGCCCACCTCGATGGAGGATGGATCGTGCCATCTTCTGCCTCTCGCCCACCTCGATGGTGGATGGATCGTGCCATCTTCTGCCTCTCGCCCACCTCGATGGGGGATGGATCGTGCCAGATAGGAAGTCTTCACATCGTCCGCGGTGCTGTCTTCTGACATGGTGACCCAAGAGTCAATCGAAGCAGCTGTACTTGAAGTCACAACTGGTATTCTTCAGGCAGCTGATCTTTCTATTCCAAAAACATGTACAAAGCTCCCCAGAATTCCGAAACCTTGGTGGAACCCTGAATGCGCAGCGGCTAGGAGAGCTCAACATAAGGCCTGGTATACTTTTCTGCGTTATCCAACCTAGGCTAATCTCGTTGCTTTTTAACGAGCTAAATCCTGTGCGCGGTTGGTGCGTCGACGTATCAAGAGGGAGTCTTGGTTCCAGTATGTATCATCTCTTACCCCACGTGCCAATTCGAAAACTGCAGCCATTCCAGTTTTGCCGAAGACCAAGTTCTTTGGACTGACCGTCGACCGTACGCTTACGTTCCGTGCGCACGTTCAGCGGCTCAAGATTTCCTGTCTGCGTGCTCTTTCTATTCTAAGAATCCTTTCGAGAGTTTCGTGGGGCGCTGACAGGATCTCTTTGTTTCGCATTTAGCACTCCTTAATTCGGTCGAAACTGGATTATGGCTGTATCGGGTATGGCTCGGCTCGTCCTTCCGTTCTCCGGCCTTTGGACGCTGCATCAGGGTCTTTGTACGGGAGCATTTCGAACAACTCCGATTCCCAGCCTTTACGCTGATGCGAACAAACCATCGCTTGAATTACGCCGTCTGCAGCTGTCTGTTCACTTTTACTTAAAACTTCGGTCTCTTCCAGACCATCCTTTGTACGGTGCAGTTTTCCATCGTCAGCATACTCGTTTATTTCAGAACCGGCCCTCGTGCATTCCAACCTTCGGTCTTCGTATGGTGGCCGTAGCTCGTGATGCAGGGCTTGACTTGTCACTTATTGCAGCGACCAGGGGCTTTGGGGATCATCCATGGCACCCACTTGGTGTCATGGTTGATACCACCTTTACGTCTTTCGACAAATCCTCAACCCCTGCGTCAGTGTACCAGCATCTCTTCGTTGAGCACCGTGCCCTCAATACTGAATACACTCGCATTTCCACTGATGGCTCCAAGATGCATGGAGTCGTTGGATCCGCAGCTGTCTGTGTTGATGACGTGTTAGTAGCGCGGATTCCAGCTGAGGCCACGGTGTTTTCATCGGGGATGCATGCTGTGTATCTTGCACTTCTCCATGTTCAGTTGAGTTCTCACCATAGTGCTGTGGTCTATACGGATTCCTTAAGCGTCCTGCAGTCTTTGTCATCACTGGACTATTGTAATCATCCATTTCTTTTGAACGTACGAAGGCTCCTTCGTTCCTTGCTCGAGGCCGGTGTCCAGATTCCATTCTGCTGGATTCCTGGGCATGTTGGATCTCGGGTAACGAGTGTGCTGATGCGGACGCTAGATCTGCTTCCTCTTTGGTTGTCACACCCTTGCCACTCTTTCATCGCGATTTTCGATTTCTTGTTCGTGATCATATCAAACGAACGTGGCAGGGTCTGTGGGACCAACAGGTGGAAAATAAACTGCATCGTATAAAACCTATTCTTGAAATCTGGAACTCCTCATCTCGTCGGAACCGCAGGGAGGAAGTTGTGCTTGCGCGTCTCCGCATTGGGCAATGTCGTTTCACTCACCGCTTTTTGCTGTGTGGCGACACTGCACCGATGTGTGAGACGTGCATGTGCCGACTCACTGTCATTCATCTTTTGTGTAGCTGTGTTCGTTTTCGTGGTGTACGTTTTCACTATTTTCATTCTCATTTGTTGACCGAGGACGCCGCTACTCTGCAGCGGGTCCTGGATGACCACTGCGATACTGTCGCTGTGCTTTCCTTTTTAAAAGAAATTGACTTTTTTAAATGCATTTAGATTTTAGCTCTTCCATCATCCTCATTTTTCAGTATTAATGAATCAGACGAATTTTAAACATTGTATCATGTAAGTTTTTAATGCTGTTTGTTTCATTGCCCTTTCGCCCTTCCGTCACTCTCATTTTTCACTTTTACTTAATCAGCCAGATTTTAAGTTTTCTACCATATTTTTAATACTGTTTGTCTGTCTTGTCTTGTTTTGTGTTTGGCGCTCTTTGTCCAGGCATGGCCCTTGCGCCATAAAACCTAACCAACCAACCAACCAACCAATTATACGAACTGTTTTTCTAGACCTCCTAGAATGGCGCGAAGAGTCAAATTTCATTGCATGCAAGACGACTGACTTAAATGAGTCACAATCCGCCATGCGCACTGAGTGCTGAATGTCTGGATCAGAAATCGCCTCCACAAAATGTTGTTGCGCCATTGTGTCTTGTATTTCCGACGTACATTGCCCATACGCAAGCCTTGTCATCCGACTGATGTCGGTCTCGAGCTCTTAAAGTTACTCGTTGACCTCCTGCCTGCGATTTTTCAACTGAAGAACACGGAGTTGCTTTAAATGTTCCTCCCAAAATCTGAGTTCCAGGGCACCGACGAGACAGGAATATTTTAAACGGCCCTCTTCCGACAAAGTTTGTAGGATATCAGCAGCTGTATCCTTCAATGATGCCGCAAGCGCGCATGCTTTCTCCCTTTCGTTCCAGCCGTTCACACTCGAAACTATTTCGAACTGGGTTCTGTATACTCCCCAGCTAGTCTTTCCGTCAAACGCGCCTGGTTTAATTTGGGTCGGCCTACTCAAAGCTACGCTCGTCACCCCTGGTGACTTAAATTCCAACGAACGTATTTTTTGCCTCCCAATGTTGTACCCTGTTCTCA
The DNA here is from genome assembly GCA_039090855.1 of Macrothele yani. Taxonomy (NCBI): domain Eukaryota; kingdom Metazoa; phylum Arthropoda; class Arachnida; order Araneae; family Macrothelidae; genus Macrothele; species Macrothele yani. Next base: position 128,168,430 of record CM077034.1, read on the forward strand.
ATATCCTTATAAAATATAGTTTGTTCTAACTTAGTACCATTAAATTCTCCAGAAAATTTTTCCTTTACATTTCTACATTGAGTCTCGCACAAGTTAAGAATTTTTCCTTTTTGGTCTACGCATTTTACCTGCCCAATTTCCAACTGATCGATACGCAAGTTGGTATCTTCTATTCTTTTACCAAATTTCTCCTGATACCCCACAATTCTAGCTATCAGCTGATTTATGCTGCCCGTCTGCTGCTCAAGACTTTCTTTCTGCTGTTGATAAGCTTTGCTCAAAACTTTCTTGTTGTTGTTTGAGCTGCTGCTCAAAACTTCCTTTTATCGAAGTTTTCAGTCCATTTCTCAGTTCAACTTTCAGTTCATCTAATATTTTTGTAATCCCTTCCATTTTTGAAACTTTTAGCTCAACGTATAATGCAAGCTGCAAAAGTTGGCATAAATGCTGTGCCCTGGTTGTACTGTATTTCTGGGGTATACAATACGGATCCCACTGCTTATCACCACTTTTGTTGCGATCTTTGGGCCTTAGATGTCAGTATGCCCAATTATTTTCCTGACTGCGATTCGAATCACTGGATCCGCCAATACCTCGTTAGCCAATTAGCCGACACAGTTCACCAATAAACCAGTGGAGGCACAGTATAACAATTAAAACAGGGATTTAATAGATATATGCATGAATTCCCACGGTTTCTTCATCTAATAATGAAAGTTATAATTTCCGGCCAGCTTTAACCCTCTTCGGTGTTTCAGAAAATATGTCCTAACGAAACGTCAATGGGCCGCAAATAAAATACTGGTAAAAAAAGTACTTACATAGGTCCTTGAGTATCCACTGTATTGATGACACCAAAAAACCACAACACTCACTCACATTCACTAATATGTTGGCACTACTGGTAGTTCGATCTTAACTTCCATCACCGCTCATTCTTTGCTGTGGCTAAAGCGATGTTTTTCCCCAGTCACGGGAGGTTAGTAATCAGACACACACACAAGATTTATCTCCCCGCTTTGAACACGAAGAGGCTAGCAGTTACTTCAAAGCTCTCTCTGCAGGGGGCTTGGCTCCTCCGTAGTTCTTGAGGCTGGCATTTCTCCTCTCTCTCTCTCTCTCTCGATGAGTAAGGATATTCTGTATTTATTATTTCTCTGTCTGCATTTCACCTGAAATGGCTCCTTGCGACAGGTATCCGTGGTCCGGCGAAGTGAAGAAAGTTCTCAGGTAAAGTTCGTGCCAGTTATTCATCAGCTAATGCTTTTAGCTGGTTTCCCTTCTTATGATCAGAACGCAAAAGCACGCAGAAGGAAAGCATTTGTTCTAGCGCGTGACAAAATCCTTCCTCACTCTCTCGGCTCTCAATCGGACTCTGTCACTCTCAATAACAATCTCCCGTCTTCTAGAAATTGGTAAGTGGTGAATTCTAACACTTGAAACCGCGACATATTTATTATAAACCGCTCTTCAAGTCCAAGAGGTATCCCATTGTATTACGCGCGGCACAGACAAAAGCTTCAAACGCCTTTGCCCTGCAAACACTCTAGAGTCATGGGAAATAGCTTTTAAACTCTCACCCGTCCCATTTCTGTTTATGGGCTCTTTGTTCTCGTGGCAAACACCTGCAACTCGCCACTTGAATTCAAAGTGATAGCAGATCTTTATTTAATATACCGTCCCTCGCAAGTGTTTAAATTATATCATTATCATATACACAGTTGCCCTTTGGATCCCGTGCAGGAAGGTCGCACATCGTGTGAGCTCCTGCGAGTGACTTTCAGTGCAAGCTTTTCGTCGTCGTCGGCCGTGCGTCTAGTTCTGCGATTAGATAGTTTCTGGGTTACCAGTCTATCCAATTCAGTCCGGTTAGGGGATCTTTTAGTTGTTAAGCTTTTTCAAAGCTGAATTAAAAATTTCTTGAATCCACTTCTCTTCGTTTCAGCTTCCAGCCCATCGTCAAAAATTAATTGGGATACCGGTACCGAAATTGTAGAGCAAAAGCCTGACGCCAAGAAAAGTGATGCCGTTTCCCGTTCCTCATTCAATTTCACGGGAAAGCGAGAGTCAACTGAAAAGCCAGATCCAAGAAGATCCAGAAGAATTAGAAACCTTCAGCCGGAACTATGTAATAGTATCCAAAAAAATACCAGAAGAACAAGAAGATTGGTAAGTGAAATAATTTCTTATTCTGTGCCTCAGAACATTCTAGGCACGTCATCTGACAAAAAAAGTTGTCGATGACTCTTCTTGTATGCCTGCGCCAATTCCAGACATGGTAAAAATACTGGTGGGATGCCCGGGCGATGGGATATCTGAAAAAATTACAAATATCATTAAGCACCGGAGAGATTATCGGGTGATGGTGTATCTGAAAAAAATTGCAAATATCATTAAAACACCGGAGAGATGCCCGGGCGATGGGATATCTGATAAATTATCAGATATCATTAAAACACCGTTCAGATGCACGGGCGATGAGATATTTGTAAAATTTTCAGATATCAGTAAAACACCGGTGGGATGCCCGGGCGATGGAATATCTGAGAAAATACCAGATATGTTTTATGAAAAGTCCGAGAAATGTCCGGACGACCTTACCCAAAAGGAAGGTTTTTGGAAAATAGACCTGAGACGGCTTCGGCGTCAGGCTTTTGCAAGGAATTTGGTGTGAAAAAAAATCGCGGCCCTTTTTAGGTCCAAGTACTTTTTCAAAAAGAAATTTACCAAACCTGCTAAGCAGTTGAAGGAAACTATGTTTCCACAGACACGAACACGTATCCACACAAGTAAAGAAAGACTTTACAAAGAAAAAATTGAAACTCTAGAAAGTTTCAAAAAGTTTGAGAAAAGTGAAAAAAAAAACTGTGCAAAAACAGAAAAAAAATGTGTTGAAAAAAAGAACAACATCAGTCATTATACGAGCATAAGTTAAACTCAAAAATAAAGGATGCAGTTAATGACGCAGAACTAATAAAAAATGATACAAATAAATACCTGCGTAATATTAAATCATTACACAGAGAAAAAAAAAGTTTCATTAAAAGCAATTTACAGAACTCTGTGCTAAAAGAAAGAATTAAAAAACATCGCAAAAATTTCCAAAACACAAATGTGACAGAGAAATTGATTGCTAATGTTGGCAAATATCTAGGTGAGAAGGGGAAAAAACGGCCGTTTTAAGGGCATTTCTGTTTTTGAAGAAGAAAAAAAAGGCCCTTTAAAGGGCATTGTACAGAATTCTGTGCTAAAAGAAAAAAAAAAAAACTCAAAAAAATTCCAAAACACAAAAGTGATAGAGAACTTGATTGTTGATGTTGATAAATATTTAGATGAAAATGCTACGCAAAAGCAAAAAAAATTGGTTACTTCAACCGTGGAAAAACCAAAATATTTCACTGGCAGGCTTAGCAAAGAAATTAAAGAGGCAGAAAAAATTAACTGTAATGAAGATGCTCAATTGCAGTATGCTAATAACATTACATTTTATAACACACAAAATGAACTGCCTCTTCTATATGATAATGGGGAAAATAACCACACTGAAATAGCAAGCCAACAAGTAAAAAACATAGAAAGCAGTGAAAGCACTGTAGAAAGCAAAATTGACCTATTAATTAAAAAAATTAAAGAAAAGTCCACGAGTGAGAAACTTACGGAAAAAAAATAAATGGAGAAACAGATAAAAAACAAAAAAAAGGTGAATGGACCATCAATAAAATAGCAGAATTAGCTCCCAAACTGGTCAAAAACAAGGAAGCAATCAGTTGCAATACTGACATTGATGCCCGAGTCATCGAAAGTAGCAACAATATAAAAAAAATTGACACAGTAAAAAATAATAAAAAAAAGCGTTTCGTTAAAACTCACCGTACAGCAGCATCATTTCACAGTACTCATCGTTGGAATAGCCCGACATGTAAACGTTCATTCCTTTGGCGACAGCATCACTCTGACCGGATTTTATATCATAGGCTTGGTGCTACGTCATTGTCATTGTTTGCATTCGTACGCGGCTCTTTGTGATGTGTAAGCAAATGAGCGGCATATGGCCATGCTTCTTTAATCATTTGAGGCTTTGAGCAGGAATGTGTGTTACGTCAGTGACCAGAAAGGGATTCAGCTTCAACAGCGTTTTACGTCTTCGATAAATCTAGATTTGAAAGCTGGGATGTTCATGTTTCGATGACCTCCCAGCATAAAGCAGTAGTTATTCTCACATTTTTTACGTCTCATTTATGCTCTTTGCATCTTAACAAAAGGGAGCTTTTCGTCTGTACTGCGTACGACATTCTACTTCGGTCTGTCCATATTAGGGGTATGTTGTAAATTGCGGCTGAGATTTATTTTTTTACTGGTGGCTTGCTTGTTGACACCGTATCATATAAATAATATGAGCGGAACTTTAATATTTAACGATTTAGAAGTAAATGCTAGATTTCCGATTAGCAACGCATAAAGTAGTTTTGTTTCGCGCTCCGCTCCTCTTTTTTATGACACCAGGAACGAGTTTGGCATATTGTTGGGATTGAAACGTTAATCAGTATTACCTATTTAATTTACAGACTTCTACCTATTATCATTCATTTTCAACCAAAATTAGCACAAAATGTACGACATTTTTCAACTCATCAGGTCGTTCCTATAAAGAAGCAAAGAAACTAGAAACAAATGTTTTTTTGATTTATTGTTAAATAATCTATTTCATTAAAATCTTATTTTACCGCACTGATTTGGTATTTATACACGTTCCGATTAGAATATACAGAACTTTGCAACAGAATTACTTTAAATGGTGCAATTGGCTCTCAATTACTTTTTCCGTTAGCTTATAGTTCTGAGTGTTCAAGTTGGTAGTTTATTTGTACAACACATAAACAGCGTTCCGTGTGTGGCCCCTGTGGTGCAGTGGTCGAACATCTGAGCATTTCTATGTGATATGTCCGTTTTCCAGTCCTGGTAAAGCATGGATGTTTTGCCTGTCTTGCCGCTCTTGACCTCTCTATACTCTGGAGCTAGTGCCCTTAAATAAGAAAAGGGCGACCGCCCATTATGTTGCTCACGATTGTCTTTATACTCCCAAACAAAACAAATAAAACTACTTTATGTGCAGATAATCAGAAGGCTACCTCTGATAACTTTTATAATTCCACATAAGTAAATATCGACGTCTTCAAACCATATTCAAAAGAAAGCTATTGACGCTATACGTCACAGTTTTTCTAACAGACCGTTCGAAAAGAAACCATAACATTAAACCGTTTGCAGGGTCGTATGACTGTAAAGAACGGTTGCAGTGAATTCTAGTGGCACCACAGGGAGATTGAAGCTCAGATGGTTATTTGATAAATTATCTATTTCTTGTACTTGGTGTTTGAAATTTGGATGGCAATACTAAATTCACGCCTATAAGTAATACGCTTAATACGCTTTCCAACACACCTTTCCAACACACCAGAAATCATTACGCAAGTTATTACGCTTTCCAACACACCAGAAATCATTACGCAAGTTATTACTCAAGTTATGGGAATAATGGCTGTGGAATAAATCTCGGTCCTGTGCAGTGACCTTTGATCCCATTTCGATGATATTCAACAGAACCGGTTTGGCAAACCTCCGAAAAAACATGCTAAAATTTTGTTGCAATCAAAGCATTTTTACGTAAGTTATGATGCATAAGGGCTATGGAATAGATCCCGCTCCTGTGTCCTAACCTTTGACCCCATTTCGCATATTTTCAATAGAATTTGTCCCCAGGCAAGACCCTACAACATACTAACATTTCATCCAAATAGAAGCATTTTTACGTAAGTCATGAAGCATAATGGCGATGGAAGTGATTCCGCTTCCATATCCTGACCTTTGACCCTCATTTCTCCCATTTCCAATAAGGTTTGTCGCCAGGTGGTCCCCTACCACATACTAAAAGTTCATCGAAATCGAACCTGTTTTACGTTAGTTATGACGCATAACAGCAGTGGAATGAATCCCGCTCCTATGTACTGACCTTTGACCCAATTTCCCTCACTCTAAATAGGGTTCCTTTACAGGTGATCTCCTACCAGATACTAATATTTCATCGGAATCGAATGATTGTTACGCGAGTTATCCTGCGGACCGACATATGTACACAACGTGTGACGTAATGAGGCAGATGGGAATCGCGACCATCTGCTTGCTGCAAGTGTGACGTCATAAAACTTTAATAGGATCAACACACAATGCGTGACGTAATGAGACAGATGGCGTGACCGCGCGCCAACATTCTCAAAGGCGAGATTATGACGTCATAAGATTTCTAAGCATTGGTAACATTAATGGAACAATGCCATCACTAAAAACGTTATAATTCGGGGTGGTTATTTTAATCACTAAACGAATTCTCCTAAAGTCGAGATCAAGCTAAATTGATTTCTAGTACCAGAAAACGGTAGGTTAACAACTTTCATCAAAATTCTTAGAACCGTTTTCAAAATAAAATGTACATACATACATAAAAGAATTGCTACTTTAAGGTGGACGTCAAGTAATATTGCTTCCTATACTTCCAATGGAAAAACTTCTGTAGACATTTTCTTCACAATTAATGCGTTCCCAAGGATGAAAATTTGAACATCGATTAAAATATCTTAATTTTATAACTTGCAATACTTAATATTTTCTAAAAAATAACCATATTTATGCAATTCAAGATTTGTTTCTGTACTGACGTCATGAAAATACAGGTCACGCCATCTTTTTTCTGGACAACTAAGCGTTCACAAGGATGAAAATTTGAACATCGATTAAAATAACTTCATTTCATAACTTGGAATACTTAATATTTTCTAAACCATAACCGTAATTATGCAATCGAACATTTTTTGGTCCACTAACGTTATCAAAGTACAGGTCGCGCCATCTTTTCTCTGGTTTCAACACCATCAAAGGAAAAGTGATTGATTTTTAATACAAATATGGTTATGTTTTAGAAAATATTAAGTTTTCCAAGTTATAATATGAAGTTATTTTAATCGATGTTCAAATTTTCATTCTTGGGAACATAGTAATTGTGAAGGAAATGTTTACGAAAGTTTTTCCATTGGAAGTATAGGAAGCAAAATGACTTGACGTCTACCTTAATAATATGGGATAAGGGCAATGGAATGGATCGCAATCCTATGTCCTGACCTTTGACCGCATTTCGTCCATTTTAAATAGAGTGGGTCCCCAGGTGGTCCCCTACTACATACTGAAATTTCATCGAAATCGAACCATTTTTACGCACGTTATGACGCATAAGGGCAATCAAATGCACACCGATCTTATGTCCTGAATTTTGACCCCACTTCACTAATTTTGAATAGGGTTCGTCCTCAGGCGGTCTCTTACCACATAGTAAACGTTTATTGAAATCGAACCATATTTACGCAAGTTATGTCGCATAAGGGCAATGGAATGATCCCGCTCCTATGTCATGACCTTTGACCCCATTTGTCCCATTTTAAATAGGGTTCGTCCCCTGGTGGTCCCCTACCACATACTAAAATTTCATCGATATCGAACCATTTTTACGCGAGTTATCGTGCGGACAAACTGACGGACAAAGCTGGAGCATATACGCTTCTTTAACCTACGGTTGGAAAGCGTACATAAATAGAAGTAAATAATTTTTGAAAGTAAGTGTATTTTATGGAAGAATTATCAAGTTTACAGAGTTTTTGTAATGAGCTAATGATTTTGTTGTAAACTGTGGTTTTTATAATACATGTTTTGATGTGCTAACTGTCGTTTTTCTTGATGAAATTAGTTGGATTTTTGTCATTTTAGAATACTGTACGTGAGATCATCGAGGGGATTTTTTCCCTGTTGTTCGGGAAAATGTCCGTTCCTCTTCTGCGTTATTTTGGGGGTTTTTTACCCACTTTGGATCAGGTGTAATTACAGCTTGTAACGTACCTGGAGATGTGACGTACCTGCCAGAAGGACGCACACGACATAAAGGCAGATAGGAATCAGAATAAAATGTCCGCGTAGCTCAATTGGTAGAGCAACTTATTCCGGAATGAGTAGACTCGGGTTCGAATCCTGGCGCGTATAAAAATGACGGAGAAATTTACTTCGTTATAAGCTGTCCTGTAAAAACCCCAGTGCCTGCCGGCCCATCTTTACACAGAGTGAAGGGTGTCAGTTCAATGTGTCAGTATTTACAGACTCTCAAGTCTCTTGGTGCCTGTGCGTGACAGTTTTCATCACGGTCTGAACGAAAGAAGCCACAGATTTGTAAGAAAGATGATATGTGGTAAGATAGTGGTTTAAATGCAGGGCGAAGTGTTGTGTTCGGGCAGTTTGTATTTTTTCAAAGTTAATACTTTCAGGGTTGTTCCTTCTGTTGAATGGCTGAGAGAGTTTCACCTGAGTTCTCAGGATTAATCCCTATATCTTCCACGCTTCCAGAGGAGAAATATACAGGAACTTCTGAAGTCCTCACCGGAATTAACTCTGTAGTGGATTTCATGAGGAACTTTTTTTTAGAAGACGAAGGGGTTTAATTACCAAGGAGCATTAGAGACCGGAAATATTGGATCATGTATTCAAATATGAAGGTTCCGTTAGAGAGTTGCTTTATCCGTGTAAACACATATTCAAATCCTAGAAAATAAAAATCAGTTTTGATTTCTAACTAATGTATTCTCTAAATATGAACAAGGAACGCTTGAACGTAGAGTGGAATTCCGACTTTGCGAAATTCTTCTTTGTTTTTAAAAAAATAATTTCCCGTTGTCCTAAACTTTTGCAGTCGCGATTAGCACCTCAAATTTTTAGCTACATAAGTGAATAATTAGCAGTTATTTCGAACCCGTTAAATAAGTAATTAATTAAGAAGATTCATTCTTCTATAACTCTGAAGTAGAAAATATTCCGGAACACCTACCTCATACAATATTTGCCGTCAGTGTGCCTCAAATCAGCCACAAATTGACGTCTGATCGATTTAACGTTTTACAAGTATGTTTTTTCAGGTATGTTACTCAAAGTGGAACTGATAGCATCTTCCAATTTCCCACATATTCTGTGGTGGAGGACCTTGGTTACTAATAGATGTCAAAATGTGATCCCACAAATGTTGAATTAGTTTTAAATCTAAATAAAAAATACTGAGGGGAATTTCATCAAACTGAGGTGCCTGTCATGGCCATGGAACTACGGTTTGCCATCTGAGCCTGTGGAGTTCCGCATTTTCTTCCTGAAATCCCTCAAGGAACACAATTCATATGCATAGATGTACCTGATAATCAATTATGTTAAGATAACTTTTGAGATTTAATTGTTGTACCTGAAGAATTAAGGAAAACAACGCCCTTACACAAACAGTGACAGCAGATAACTACATTATTTCCACCACCTCGTATAGCTAAAATTATGCATTTGGAATCCACCGATTGGTGTTTTCTAAATTGCTCATTATAAAAGCAAGCGGAAAGGTTATTTTCCAATTATTCAGTTAGTATTTCCTCAGTAGCTTTTATTCCTAGTCATTTGGTCGATATCATTTTGTACATTTCACAGATTGCTTTTCATAAGTGTATGAATGGAGGGTGCTGTAATTTTTAATTTTTTGTATCACGATTCGACATTCTCAGAGAAGTACGACTTTGTCACTAACGTACATTTAGGATGCCCTGAGCCTCAAGATTCTGCATTATTTCCTTGAAATTCTCAAGTCTCAGACTACCTCACTTGTTTCAAGCAACTAAATGCAGGGAATGTTCACTCTAATGGGCATCGTGACACTTGCGCTTCAGGTAAAGGAAAACTCTGATGTCGAATAGAAATATGTGTAAAAAAACCTAGGGTTGGAATTCCCTTTGCCCCAAACGATAAAATATACATAATTCTGATGGCGGCAATATCTACTTCATCAAAGATAAGACTCTGGGAAATTTGATTTCCCAAATGTCGCCAAAGAAAATATTTAGGAAAACACTTCTTATTTGTAATACCTAAATACGACGGAGCTCCTTGTCAGTGAAACGGAGAACCTTGTTTCTCCGGAAGTAATTTCCTTACCTACAACTCCCAAAATGAAATTTCTGAGAAGAGGCCATAGAATTTCTGCTCTTTAAGCATAGAGTAGGTAGATTTGGGAAGAAGGTTGTTTACGTATTTGGTTTCAATTTAGGTTCAATTGTTATTTCTAAAACTTGAGTGAGAATGTCAATTTAGCTACTGGAAACTTTGCCCAAATTCTAGTTCATATTTTTTAAATGATTTCCCGCAACACTAAAAGCAAGTAATAGTACAGGTCCGTACGTGCACAGATACTTAAGCCAGCGCAGACTATCAGCACATACCCAACGTAATTTAATGTTTCCTGCGCAAAATTTGGAATATTTTGTGTGTTATGTTTCCTCTAGATAAGATGTACACAATGTACGATTCAAAGTTGAATCTCGATTCGTAAGAAAACCGACCTTGACTCGACTCGTCATAGTCCTAAACACAATGCTCTTCAATACATTTTCAACTGGTCGTATGTTGTCGGATTGTTAAAGAGAACAAAATCATTACACTACGTGCATAAAGCTCACTTTGATGAAGAGGACTGCTAAGAGATTTTGTTGACAACCTGCTCCTAATGAAAAGAAATATCATCGCTGGAGCTACGTCGAATTTTGGTTCATGATGGAACACGCTGTTATCAATAGATAACGGCTGTACCTTGTTGTAGTTGCTCGTGGAAAGCCTTGATCTTACATTTTTCTTCTTCACACACTTTCCGTAAGCTAGATTCGTAACCACAGTCGGGAAATAATAGTTCGTGATACTCCAATGGCTTCTGAAACCACCTGCTCCGTTTGACCATCTTGCAGTCTGCAAGAACCTTACCACATCATTGATTCCCATAAACCATGCTGTTGGGAGATTGTTCGACCAGAAGACTACACGAAATGAAATGTAGTGAGAAACGCGATTGAATAAGGTAGTTCCTCAAAAACTTCGGTTTAACAATAATCTGTGATATATCCATTCAGACGTCACCGAAGCTAATTTACAGAAGAATATACAATCATAACCTGCCTGCATCCCATTCGACTTATGTTTCTCAGGTTTTGACGAGATATCACACATTTAGCCTGCAGAATTGCACCAAAATAATATGGTCGGATAGTTATTTAAGCACTGTAATTTTGTTATACATCTTTTTCCCAGTAGCTTTAAGTATGAAAGAAATACAGGATTACGCCATATAATACAAATTTTTGAAGACGACAATCCGATTTTTGGCGTAAATGTGACAAGGATGGTAAGTCAGATCATAACCGAAAACTTGAAAATTGCATCGTCCTGGAGCGGGGCACGAATCCGCGTCTCACAGAAAACGCCCGTGTATGCTAACCACTACACCACCCAGAACGACCAAGTTTCAAGTTTCCGATCAATTTGAATATAACCATCACAGGATTCGCTAGTCGAAGCAACCGGCATTCATGTTTAGTACGCTCCAGGACGATGAAAATTTTCAAGTTTTCGGATATTAGCTGACTTATCATCCTTGTCACATTTAGGCCAAAAATCGGATTGTCATCTTCAAAAATTTGTAGCTTTAAGTATATTATGAGTAAAATAATATAAAAATTAATAATATATTAAACTTTTTTACTTATCCACTTAAGATTTTTAAATGTACGGAAAGCCTTTATAATCGTGTATGTGTTACCGCTAAAGCTCGAAAGCCGTTAATGTGCACACTACCTAGCTAATCTGCCGATTAACTGATTTGCTCCGTTAACGTGCAGAATCAAGAGTTTTCCGCATTTTACCTAGGTAATGTGCACATTTACGGCTTCCGTATCGTTAAAGTTCAAACTTTTTTTCTCTAATTTCCTTTCCCTACACCTTCACCCTCTCCCTCCACTTTTAGTTTCGTTTCGCCAGCGTCTAGTCGTTGCAGGTTGTTTTTATTTCTCATAATTGGCGTCGGCTGCCAGTGCGTAGCATAGCTAATTCTGTTTTCAAATTCCTTTCTGCCTGTTAGCGCGTGAATGTGTGTCGTGCTTTTTTTAAAGCAGATAAATTTAACTCTTAGTATGCAAGCAAGCACCGAATTGGTGAGTAAAATGAAGAAAAGATTCTTCGAAAACCTCAATACAGACTATGTCCTGTATAGAGGACTATACAAGAGATAGTCTGTATTGTTTGCTCAAAAGCAACATTAGGTGCTTACTAGTGTAAATCGTGTGATATGTCTGTTCACGTAATTTGTGGTGAAATAGATCCTAAAGAGAAAGGGTATAGTAAGAATGTATTGGGCAACATCTGTAAAAATAATATGGATCAGAAAATACAGCGTGATGAAGCAAATGAAGGTTTAGAAAAGCAAGCAAAGAAAATCTTAGCAGTTTCTAATGCACTTTACCCAAATATCGATGAAGGTGTCTCTGAGAATTAAAGTACCCGAAATAGACAGAGCAAAAACTGATGCCCTCTCGATTTTAGCTGTGGTTCTTAGTAAAACAGAGGATGGCTTTTATAAACTTGGTACTAAAACGGGCATTTTAAAACAATTGTATGCAAAATCTGAATTCAGTGTTTGCAAAGAGAGATTTTAACAAAAGAAGATGTCCCTGCTGTAGAAATATCTTTACGTCAAACAGCAATAAAACAATCCCTTGGTACTGGGTAGGGTTTCAGAAAATGTGACTGCAAATCTAAATGTACCACAAATAGGTGTGCTTGTCGTAAAAACCAATTGCTATGTAATTCAAAGTGTCACCAATCTTTAGATTGCACTAATAAGTAAACATAATTTTATCATATGTTTTGCAAATTCATTTCTTAATTATAATAATATTTTAAACCCTTTGATTCTTTCTATTGAAGTTTTTTAATTGATTGATGATTGATTCAATCAACTAATTTGTTGATTGGTTGATTGTATTAACTTGATTCTTTATATATCAAAAAATAAATAAATAATATTATGTTAATTTAAGCGTACAGAAACGTTGCTGTTGTTTCAGCAAATATCTTATTTTCACTTTAACGACTGCCTAGTAGGTAATGTTCAGATTACATAGGTAATTTGAGAAATGAAACAAATTTCGGCACTTTAACGGATCACCCTAGTTAATCTGCACATTACCTAGATAATCTGTTGAATAACTGATTTCTGCACTTTAGCGGTAACATATGTATGAAGTGCCGGTGTCTGAGGTGAGAGCGGCGATTCAGGCCCTTTCGCCTGGAAATAAATGAGGCGTCTTTTTGTCCGGATTTCATTGATAGGTCTTTTTCGTTCTGCTGTATGCAGAATGTTGGAATCCCGTAAAGAGGTGAGGGGTGCACTTGATTCTAAGGAAATTTGGGATGACTTGTAAACTTCTGCAGTTCAACAAAAACAATAGATGAGTTTTCTCACGTATCAGTTTGAGGCGCTAGCGAACAAAAAGAGGCCTCATTGACAAAAGAGGCCTCCGGAGAAAAAGAGGCTTCATTGATTTTCTACAAAGTAAGTCGTATCTTGCTTAATCACACCTGGCTGCACGTGTACCTTATCTTATTTTGGACAGACTTATTATTTCTATATCAGCTGCCTCTTACTTAACTTCTAAACACTTGCAGTCAACACATATTACAAAACTCAGATATTTAGTTTCAGACGAACTCTCGACAAGACTGCCTTCTGCAAACCTTCGTTCAAAACCTAAACAGACGTCCCTTACTTCGGCATATCTTAATCTCAGTAATGTCTCACTTAATCCCTTTCAATCTTCTGCTTTAAACCGAGGTGCTAAATTTTGTTATCCGGTCATACGCAAGTAGATGAAAAGGGGGCATTCTAGACCAGGGACACCCTTCCATAGACTTAACAAAGGCTGTCCACGAGGCTGTCCCCGTGGCTGTCCCCAAGGCTGCCCCAGCTGTTCACTTGTCAGAATTTTTTGTAACGTGATCGTCATCATGATGTGCTGCCGCCTAGCGGTGCTTCTTGGAACTTCTAATGGATCTTTGATTTTGATAGATGGCAACGACCGAGTGGGAAAGGGGGTGGATATAGGGGAATGTCTATTCGATGTGCTGCCCCTTAGTGCTTCTTGGAACTTTCGTTGGATCTTTGTTTTTGAGGGATGGTAACAACCGAGTAGGAAAGGGGATGTCTACTCCATGTACCGCCTCCTTACTGTGCTTCTTGGAACTTTATTGTTTCGATGGATCTTTGATTTTGAGGGATGGCAACGACAGAGTGGGGTCCGCTGGGATTTTTTGTATTTATTCATGTGGTTTTTAAGCGGGATTTTTTCCCCCGTTCGATGCTATTTTTCTTCGGACGAAATTTTTACGTAACGATGCTGAGGAATTTTCTTTCCAAGGGAATAAAAATGCTCTGATGGTCTCAGCTAGGTTCTAACTCACGATGATTTGGTTTCAAAAAAATGGTCGGGTGGTCAAATGGTTTTCGTGTACTACGTATTCACTCAATTTTTTTAATTACATTTACGTTGTTTCTTCATGTGTTTATATATATTTTTTTTATGTTTTGAGGGAGTGTTTTCGCGTAGATGTAATGCATTTTCTGGGGAACTTTTCCTTTTCCTCCACTTAATTTTATTTCAGACCATGAGACGAGGAAATGCTTCTTTAGAAACGATTTAGTTCCTGTTCGCAGTAACTATTGGACTTTGACAAATTTTTTGGGAAATCAACCGGAAATGTAGACATGTTAATTCTGAGTCTTTCGCCTTTCCAATATTTTTTTCTAGTCGAAATGTTTTTCGTGTACTATGTATTTCCTCTTTTTTTATAACTTTTACGTTATTTCTTTATGTATTTTTATATTTTTTGTATGTTTTCAGGGAGTTTTGTCGTATAGATGTAATTAATTTTCTGGGGAACTTTTCTTTTTCCTCCATTCAATTTTATTTCAGACCATGAGACGAGTAAATGTTTCTTTAGAAACGATTTCGTTCCTGTTCGCCGTAATTATTCGACATACTTCATGTTAATTCAGAGTCTTCCGCCCCTGCAATAATATTTTCTCGTAATTTTTTCGTACGTTTAAGAACTCTACGGATCTTTCCCAGTTAAAATCCTGCTGAAACAATATTTTTTCACTTTATTTCGCATATCATTATAGCTTCCCAATTTTCGCAATTTTTCTTCTCCTATCTTTGAAATTTCGTTAAGCTTCTCAATAGGTCAGGATTCTTTTTTTTTTTTTACTTGGTCAAACTTATTAGTCATTTTATTCATACTATTTTTTTTTTCATTTCATTTCAGAAAACGATTATTTTAGATGTAACAAATCATCAAATTTTTGTTTCCTCATATAGCATATTTTCCAACTTGCTTAAAAATACTTCTCAAAGCTTGCATGTATGTCAAATATGCAATTTTTTTTATTCTTTCCTAGTTTGCTATACTTTTCATGGACTGCCCAAACATGAAAGCATTCGTTGTCAAGACATACAATCTAAAACAGTTTTTCTTACGAAAAAATTTGTATTCTTAGGGCTGTACATTTTTCTGTCCGTCCGAAAAAAACATTCATTCTAGAGGCAAAGCGAGGAATTCCGTTCTTAACCTAAACATTTTTTTTTTAACGTTTCACTAACTCACCAGAAAAGCCGTTATTTTCCAACACAATAGCGAAAATAAAGAAATGCTTACTGATTTTCCTTACATATAATCTGAATCTATATCTTTTCTAAATGCTGGTCATGATATTTCAACTAAAATTTCATACTTTTACCAAAATTCATATTCTTAAAGGAGCTATTTTTTTACTTTATTTCATGTATAAATAGTTTTTTATTGTTTACTCGCCTCATCAAACTCAGTAAGAACTCCCTAATCTCATTCCTTTTCCTCATTTAGTTCGCTTTAAATTGAGATGTTTCAAAACTTTGCGTATATTTCATTCACTAAATGTCCAGTTCTTCCGTGTCTGTCCCTTCATTTTTAACTTCTGTGACTGTTGCATTTTTCTTTAGACGGTTAGTTTCATTGACCTTTTCTTTTGTTTTAATTAGGTTTTCATTATCGCATTTTTTATTCATTGTCTCAGCAGAAAAAGCTTTCATTCTGGAGACATAGCGACTAAGCCCATACTTCCTATAAACATTTTTTTTGTACGTTTTACTAATTCGTCAGAAAAGCAGTTGTTTCCAAACTCCCATAGTAAAAGTATCGTATTCCCCTTATTTTACTTATATTTTTCCCTGTTCTCAGTATTGTATGATTCATCAAACTTTGGTTTATTTTTATGAAACTTTTTTTTCTTAGGTATTTTTACTAATTCAACCTATCAATCTTTTATTATAGATTTAATTGCTCTTTTTTTTCCATTCGACTTTACTTTTAAACAGAAATGTATCTGAAATCGTCAGATGTATTTTAGTCTCTAAGACCGATTCTTCCCTATTTCAAATAAAGTCATTGAATGATTTTAGTGTAAATGCCACTAAATTTTTAGAATTTACTTCCTTTTCATAGGTAGATACTAATTCCTCGAGATTTACATTAAAACATGAAAGAAGAATTTACTGAAAATGTCAGTTTTTCTTAAAAAAATACTAAGAATAAGAAACCTTTCACTGAAACAAGAAATTCGTATACAAAGCATTCCATCCCTCTTTCTACTTAAATACTCTACTTGTAAACCTAAGGAGCTTTTTTTTTTTTTTTTTTTTTTAATATTCATATATTTTTCCCTCTAACTTTCAAAGATATTTTCCCAAAATGTATGTACATATTACGATAGTAAAACATCTTACAATTGCTTGATGTTTAATTCACTTCACACTGTCTAAAGGAAATTCTTTCATTTTCTCATAACACATAGACATATTTTTTTCTTTCCATTCACTTCCAAGACTTGAGATCAACTTAATGGAGTCATTCAGAAAAACTTTCATAGGAAAGCATAAATTTACTGAAAATGTCAGTTTTTCTTAAATAAATCATAATAATAATAATTTTTTTATTGAAACAAGTTTCCCCTATTCAAAGCATTAAGTGGCTCTTTTCGCATGAAATTCTGTATTTCATCATGCAAACTTTTTTTCTACTTATTTCTTTTTTCGTTTCCTTTTTTTCCCTATGTAAATTAAAACTTCTTTTCTTAATCTATTTTTCATAAAGTATCATAATTTTGAGTTGATTTTTTATCTCTTTTTTTTAATGTTTTCATTTTCTATAAGTTCATATTGAGAAGGGTTTAAATTTTGATTGAAAGATGTTTGCAACGATCGTTTTAGGAAAAGTTGAAAACAGGTAAGGTTCGTTTCGGAAAAGTTCATTCTTTCCTAGGGTTAAAAGTGGAAAACTTCATTTTTCTTAGGGGACAGTTTTGAAAAAACACGTTTTATTAAAAGCTGGGAAATTCCCATAGAATAACATATGAAAATATGCATGCATAAAAAGACTGTTTTGAAACGAGTAAAAATCTGTTGAAGATCGTTTTCGAAAAAGTTGAAAACAGATAAGTTAGAAAACGGAATGAAGTACAAATAGTCACAACAAGTTCCTGAAAGTAAAAAATAGATGCGGTTGAAAATGAAATGTACTAAAAATGTCTAAGAAAATAATTTTATGAAACACAGACTGTTTAGTTTTTTTTTCGAGGCTAGGGGGTCTTCAGTGAGAGCTCTTCTTCTTTTCAACTCAAAGAATAAAGCGAGTCAGTTTGAAACATTTCAAACCCCGAAAATAATCCGTGTTCACTGGTTTCGGCTCAATACTGTAAAGCATTGCTCTCAGACCAGTTGAATTCATGGCCCTTAATGATATACATTAAGCCTTTCCCTTATAAATAACCAAACACCTATCCCGTACCAGATCCCCGATAAAATTCTTTAAGAGTTATTCGTTCACAATTTTCGTTTTAAAATTATAGAAAAATAGATGCATTCTCACACTATATTTTGTTTCTACCACCCTCCCTATTCCATAAAAATAACAATTTAAGGAAGTACGGAAAATAACTTTTTAGTTCTGAAACTAACTTTTTTCTCTGCTACCTCCTCAATACATGTTTTTCACAGAACGCGGCAAGTCCTTTCCATATATTCCTTCCAAGAAGGTTTCGGATGGGATATTCTCCCCAACGGTTTCAGCAAAAGATTCGGCTAAAATCTTGGGATCTCCCAATGCTACGACCTCCTTGAAGTGTTCTTTAAACTTAGATTGTGGGGTGGCAGCAGTACAGCTGTGGCCCATGATGTTTTCAAGCATGCGATATGAAGGAAGGTGACACTGATTACAATAGAATAATTTTTCAGCATGCCCTGAATGAGATCCAACACCACTTCAATAAGCATGAAGTAACACTCTTCGTTCGTTAGCGGTGAGGAAGGAACGAAGGTTTGGAATCATCTGATGTAGCAAAACGGTCTTCGTAAAAACTGGACCAAAGAGAATAATAGTAATGCTGGTCCATATCTTCTCACATTGATCAGCGAGAGCTTCAAATTGATCACAATTCAGCTTAATGGAATTAGGGTTCAGTCGACGAAATCCATGGATCCGAGGGGAAAACACCTCAAATATATAACTGTGAGGTCTGTCCAAAGCTGGAGAGGCAGAAATAATAAGGTATCGGTTGATTAACATGTCTTCATTTACTCCTTGAAGCCAACGGACTTTTCTCATAAACTGAAGGAAGATCAGAGCTGATATGGTGATTCCATTTTTGGTGCGGAAAAAGATTCCTGTTCATTCCTGTATCTTCTTACATGAACTCTGATTGTGTTATGGAAATCAGACACTTTCACGAATGCGTTACCCCCTAAATAGAAATGATGAGGGGGACATCATTCAAAGAAATTTTCATTTCTACACATGACTTGGAAGCTTCGTCGCATACCTTCTTTGTAGCAGAAGAAACTTGAATAGAAGAAGAAGATCGCTTCATAATCAAGCTTGATGAGTAACGAAGGAAAATGGAAGGTAGCAGAGTTGCCAACACCAAAGCATGCTGCCAGCCCCTAAAACAGGGAACGGAATGACAGAGCTGCGGTTTGTTCAGGAAAAACTGATAAGTGATTGGACTACGTCACTTGTTTACTGCTTGATGAGAGCACAAACCTGAGGCGAAAGGGCACTCGGTTATCATCTTTCTAATCTAACATTTAAAGTGTTCTTTTGACGAGGCACACCATGAGATGTAGGAATAAAGACTTGAGATAAGGATGACGCAAAGTTTCAAAGAACAACTTCGACCAGCTTGTTCTGTCAGAAGTGTCTCCTTTTTGAAAAAGAATGAAAATTAAGAAATCCCCCTTCCTCCCAAACATGAAAAACAAGGTTTTCTCTAGAAATTCGTACATGAAGAAATTTAAAAAGCTTATGTTCCTAATAGCCAATCTATTAAAAAAATGATTCTGTCAGAAGACAAAACATTTACAACAGAACTAAAATTCACTCACCCCTTCCTTTGCATACTGTAACCAACGCATGACCCTCATCACCGCACGTGCTGAGGTGTCACCATGCTTCAGCAGTTGGTACGTTTCAAAACAGTAACTTCATGGTGACTATTTCCTTATCTTATCTTCTCGAAACGAACACGTTGTTGATGAATCACTATAGGATTCTAATCAGACAAAGCGAACTTCAGCTCAGGGCTTTTCTTAAGGCAAATTCTTAGCGAAAGATAAACGAAAAGATTTCATCAAACCTTACAAAATTAATTTTCATATCCTGCTTCAGAGCCATAAACTAAAAAAATTATTGATAGAGTACATAATAAGCGTAAAGAAATTCTTCAAGGCTGAATTTCCCCTAAAACGAGGGAGGTATACGGAAAGCTTGAGAATTTAATCAGACACTCTAGCCTTCAAAGAATTCATCTTGGAATTAACGCTGCTTTTGAAAAAGGAGTGAATTATGAAATTCTTTGTTCTCCACACAGAGAAATTTCAGATTTCGAAATCTCACCATCCTGACCAACTTTTTCCTCAGTGAAATTTAACACATGGTGGAAATCTCCACTTATGCATTCCTTTGAGTGGGGAATCGCTCTCATGAAAGAGATCAACGGTTCCAAACGACATTGAATAAAATTGGAGAGAGGAAAAATATAAGATAAACAAAATAATGCATAGGCAGTATTAACGAAAACATAAAAAAAAATAAGTTTTATATAAAAAAAAATTCCAGGAAAAATATTGGAGGGGTGAAATATTTCCCATTTCTTCTTCCATTCCCCCCAAAATTTAACGAAGTCCAATAAATCCATCGAAAAAAAAATATTAAACAAATACGTGGACTACCGACAACAGAGAGCGACACACGACGTCAACCTATCCCGCGGCTAGTAGTCGGAGATACACGGTTCCCACCTCTGACATCATTTTTTTCTATGCGAACAGAAATAAACTTGAACAACCGTTTTAGAAAATGCCTCAACCACGTTTTTTCTTCCCAACCGTGCAAGAGCAATCAGATTGCCTTTTCCAACCAAAAAGTTCACCAAATTTAATATACCCCGAATTCTTAATGAGGAACATTAAAACCAAGTCAGCTTAATGGAATAACTCTTTCAAATTTAACATTTGTTTTCCAGTTCAACTTCATCACAGTTTCTTATATTTCAATCTCACGTAAGCTGGGTTCATTTTTACATGAAATCACTTCCTTCTATTTCTTTTCCACCTCATCTGATAGAATCTAACATCTTATTTTCCATTGACAACAGCCTTTGTCTATTAAGATGGAATGTTCTCTCAAAACTACTGGATTTCATGACCAAATCAATTTCACTCATCTCAAAAATTGTGGACATCAAACTTTCTTATTCTAGCATCCCGCACATGCGGTTGTACCGCAGGAGCAAGAAGGAGCACAGGACGCCGGAACATAGCCCGAAGGAGCCTAAGAACAAGGGGGCGTGACAGGGAGGGAGTTCCTTCAGGCTATACGTTTTTTTCTAAATTTTTTTTTGCACTCTTAAACGTTTCACGCGAAAAACGTATAGTTCGTATATTTGACTAATTCATGGTAAAATAACTAGACTTATTCTAAAAAAATCCATTTTAAAATACGCTATAATTGCCTTGATAATCTGCGCATTTAAAAAACCGTGGATTAATAACATAACATCCAATTCCTATATTCTGAGGATTTTTACTTTACATTTATCGTTATTTTGATATACCATAAATAAGATATTCATCATTCCACAGTTAATATTTTCGAGTTATTACATTTTGCAGAAAACATTTTTTTATCCAAAATTTTAACAGTTCGCAGTAAAATACTGTTGAAATATTGTATATACACGTTTAATCATTTGTAAAGCAATTTAAGTTTTCATGGATTATTTTACGATTTGACATTTGACAGGGTTGTGTTTTAGAAATCTAGGATGTTAACACAAATTCATTTTCTTGGAGCAATTTCGGTTGACCCGCACATATAGAGGATAGTATGCGGAACGAAGTAAAATTAGAAAAATTTGATAAATAATGCATCATCTAAAATATCTCATATTTATTTATATGTACAATAAGGGGCTGAATAAAAAAAAGAACCTTTCGAGCGTTGAAACTAAAATTCATTAGTGTATTCCTGAGAAACAATACATTTCAGCATGTGACTGATATAACAAATCTCGAGCATATAGTAGTAGTCTTCACGAATATCCATCGGATTTTTCACAACACAGGACTACAAATATAATGTTCCATACAGAAATGCTATTTGGCATGAGACGCAGCCACACGTAAAGCAATCGCCTGACAATTTACCTAACTCTTGTGCTAAAGGTTCGCACTACCTAGCATGAAGGGAAATGGCATTAACTTGCCTATTTTTTATTGCATTTTTTGTTGTTAAAAATATGACTGAAAACGGTTCTACTTCTGCAGTTCCGTGTCATCTAGACCAACATTGGAGGCACATTTTTATTTCAAATAATGCACATTTTTTCTACAATGATACAAATGTGTACACTAAATATCACAGTCACGGCTTTTAAATATCGTATATCAAACCTGCTCTCATTTTGCCTTGCTAAAGTTTAGTATTACGATACATTTTTCCCAAGTTTTCTGATTTATCAAACTAACAGTTCTCCCGAGAAAAAGGTAATCACATTTTAATATAAAATGACATAAACCCTGTAAATCCCTGAAAACCATCCGCTTGTAATTCTTAACACACACTCTGTTAAGCTTTGTACCAAAAATTCTGCAGAAAGTAAGAAATAATTTATCCGAACTGTATGGGTCGTATATATGACGCTTACTTTTCTCTTGCTGTCTGAAACAGCCCATGTGATATTTGAAAGACGAATTTTGTGTGGGATACAGTTCAATAGGTCTTCGTATCATTTTAATAATACATAATAAATAGATGTACGATGGTCGGGATAAGCCTATATTTCTCTTAGTCTGCGATATTCCATCTCATCTACTCTAAATCTAAGAGTACTAATTATTTTGATAATGGACGCCGTTCATTCGAATTAGAACTGCTTATATTCTGTGCTACAAGGAAACTTCATTCCAATTAAAATTGCTCATATTTTCTGCTTCAAGTAAGCTATGTTTCTCAATCTAAAGTTGATGAACACCTGGCAACATTGTCCTTTCTACATTTTATTCGAAATGTCGTTTTTGACAAAATTACCTTTCGGTGACATATCGCTAGAAAAAATGGGCTTTTGCGCATATAATTCTTTCACTCTTGCGCCACAGCTTTTATTCGGAATCTTTTATATGATACAGAGGTGGTTTTACGTTTATAGTGACAAAGTTTGCAGGATAATACAGTTATTAATATACAGTAACGCCAACTTCTGTTGTTGTCTGTGTGTTTACAATGTTCCTGTTCTATCCTTCTGCAAAACCAACTTCTACTGTAGCAGGGTCCTTTGCGGACAGGCAGGATCAATTCTCTACCACTCCTCTTTGCAAGTTTTAAAAAGGCCGTCAATTGCTTTGGATCGTCCATTTTCGAGGGCTCGTTTAAGTAACGAGAAGCAGTAAAATCCTTGGGAGAGGTGTGACGTTGTGGAATATACTGTACGGCTGCAAGCCCTATCTTCGTGGATCCATACGTTTGAAGTCATAGCATCGTTTAAGGATGGAATTTCTTCGCTTTAAATTGGGTCAAGAATGTTTGTTGATAATAAGCTGCATTGATTTTTGTGTTATTCGCAACCTGTCGCAGCTTTAACTTGCCATTATAGCAATAATCTGCCACAACCATATATCCAGTTGAAAAACTTTCTTTGCATTCACCTTCCCATTCCTGTTATGATCTGGGAATCTTCCCTTTATTGCATATTGCCCGCATTTTGTTTGTGTCACTAAGATAGATCCATGCTTCATCCAAAGTATCCACAAACTTCCACGTGTCCCTTGCTAAGTGTTTCTCATATAGTTTCCTGCAGTTCGTCACCGGTCCGAAATGTGGCGCGGAAGAAGCTTGTGGACATTAGAATTAAACAGCTTCTCTAAGTGTAGCTCTTATGTTAATGCAGTTTACAGTTCGCTGTAAGACACCTACATGCTGAGCAATGCGACTTTTCGTTGATGAATTCTTTTTCTTTGCAAGAGACCACACTTTTCGTACCACCTCAGCGGTGCACTTTAGTTTAGGAAGTTATTTTCGTAGCGTTTGTGCACCAGTCGAGCAAGCTGAAAGGATCTCTTTTTTGTACGCTTAATTACTTGACATATGCCATCTTTTGAAATCACACAATCTATTTATTCGTATTTTTTTGGATTGCTGTATACGAAAAACCTACTTCGGAAAGGGCCACTAAATACCCGTCCCATATTCTTTGAGGCATTTTAACATATTACGAAAGCAAAATTACAAATGCTCTTAAAGCGGAAGCCTGCTACTGCACGATAAATATGGAAACGTATTCGTGACTAACACGATTTGAATATCTTGGGCATTTTTTTTGTCACTATAAACGTGAATCAACCTATGTATATTAGATGCCAAAGTATATGCGTTTCAAGGGAAATTGAAGTGGGAATGTTTCTTTGGAAATTAGACTCGGGATCTTATAAAAATCCTAAATATTTAGGTCTAAAAAAGTTATTACTGAAGTTTTCGTAGTGTTGTTAGAATGCCCTGTTATATTTTCTTCTTCTTTTTTTCTGATTTTCTGGATTTCAATACTAAACGTCTTCATAGTAACAGCGTTACTTGGAATAAAACGAATATGTAAGAAGCTCGTATTTTTAAAGATAGAAATTCTTGATGTACTTCACAGACTGCTTAGCAATACGTGCATATCTTCGAAAAAGATGTTTTTTATGTTTAATAGCTAAAGAAGCATGAAAGGGCGAAGATAATTACAACAAAACCGATTGTAATCATCCTTGGATAATCATTTTATCTTGTTTTTCAATACATAGCAGGACTGCGTTAGAAATGAATAAACTTTTGCTCTTTTTATTATTTCGCTAAAAGAAAGGAGTAGGTGGGTTATCCGTTATTGAAGACTTTTTACTGTCTTTCAATGAACTGTGACCACTTCCATCTACCTAGAAATACTATGCAAAAAGCTATGTTTCTGTTTTGTGCTTTTGTGAAGTAAATCTTACATGATGCATTCTTTTAATTTGTTTAGCCTCACTTAAGTTCAATTATTCGAATGTACATGAGAACCGATCGATATTAAAAGTAATATTTAATGTAAAATATACATGAAACTATACATTCAATGATTTTCAGTTTTATATAAGAAAATTGATTTACAAATTAAATTAAACACATACATAAATTGCAATTTCAGTAAAGTCAGTTAAACAGCAATTCGCCTTATGATAGGCCACGAAATCAAAAGCAAAAGAATCGTCTTGGTAAAACAAATGGAGTACAGATCGGATATACACATGTATACATAGATTCGGAGAAAGCCACCATAGTAAATTGTTACGGAAAGTTATCTCACATAAGCATTGATTAATTTGTGATCACACTTTCATCCGGTAGATTATATTCAATTCTTATAAGAAACGATTGCTGCATTATCTGAAAAGACATCAAAAAGTTTTTCAGGAATACCCTCCGATATATTCCTGTGTGTTCCCGTATGTTTTTACTTAAAAAGAAACTGAAATATGCATTGGATTATTACGAAGTGACATCATGGTCGTAAGGGATGGAGCAGTCTTGAGAAATCCTTCCGGTCTCAGAGTTGGGTTAAAAGGTATCACTTCGCAACGGAAACATTATTAATTTTTCTTTCTAATAAGAATGAAAATATGTTTCGAGAAAAATGTTTACTTCCGTACCTTTACAAACAATGAAATATTATTATTAATTTACGGCCCTGAGTCATCTACAGAACAGTTTGTTATTCATACCCTGAATTTAGGATGTTACTTGGGATGTGCTGTATTCATACGTCACATTGAACAATTTATGAGTATTGATGTCCAGGTGGCGCAATGGTCTGACCGATGGCTTCTAATCATTCGTATTCTTAGATTCCTCTGGATTCGAAATCCGGTGAGGCATGGGTTTTGTGTTTGTCTTACCGCACTGGCTCTCTCCCTTTCCTGGAGCCTGTGGGCATAAATGAGTGGCGGGAAGCTGCTTATAGACTATCGAGTTGCTCACGGGTGTTGTTACACCTTCAACCAAAAGAAAAAAAAAGTAATCTGCGCCGTGGCCCCTGGTGAGGGCAAACAGCTGTGGGAGCAGTAGATAGAGAACGAGTCACACGCCTTCAAACCAGGTTACACAAGGGAGACCTTTTGCGCGCCGTGCGCGTTCAAACATCTCAGTGTGTTAACACAAATAGAGCCGATTCAAATTTTATTGCCCTTTGTCAGACAGTATTATTATTTAATGCTTCTTTGAGACAATTGAATATTTCAGCACCTCACGCTCGTGTCACACTCGTTCTGGCATGCATCCACGTCGGAGCCAGATGACCAGCTGTCACTCTAGTATAAATTGGCTAAATCGCACTTTCCCCTAGCAGTATAGTGTGATTACTGAAATGACAAGCACATCTGATTACTGAAATGACAACCACATCTGATTACTGAAATGACAAGCACGTCTGATTACTGAAATGACAAGCACATCTGATCACTGAAATGACAAGCACATACATGATACGCAAAATTTAAAAAATTGACTTTCCGCAAAAATGTTTATTTCTATATAGATGTTGATACATTACAAGATGTGCGTTAATTTTTAGAGTGTTCCGGTTACTAATTTTGTACCGTGTTCTACCAACACATATAACGGGCTGTTGCTTCTTTTGCCAGATCTAAACTAAATCTGCTTAACATCGCTAAAAACCTAAGATTCGTGGAAGGTGCTTTCGTAATGTAACCTTCCTAGTCGACTACAGCTCCAGGTGATGTAGATGCAGGTGAATTTCCCATCTTTTATTTTTTTTTATTTTAATATACTTCCCAACTTTTTCTTTTTTCGCGATTTCTTATTTCCCTAAGTTCTTTAAATTTTTAAAAATCAGTCATACGCTTAAGATTTTTAATTGGCTGGAATAAACTGATTTCAGTTTGGCAAAATGGGCTCAAATTATGTAGACTGATGCGTTCACTTTCTGATAAATCGATCGATCGCCGGTGGTGCGAGTAAAGCTACGCATCAGAAAGCGTTGTTTTCCTCTCAGTTTCGTTATTCAAAGTGAATTTTTCGGTGGACGACTGGCACTAACATTTTCCTAATTTAAAACCCTCTGATATGGCTATATAGAAAAGTTCTTAACATTTTTTTACCTTATGCTCTTTGAAACATTAGACAAAAATGCACATATTTAAAAAAAAAAAAAACACAAATTTTGTTTTCGTGAAGTAATAGTCACAAAAACAATAGAACCAAGTTAATTTAATATTAGGTATCACAAATGCTGTCAGCGTACGATAAATAAAATCATTAAAAGTTTGCAAACTTAAACTAAGTTTATTTACAAATTAAAATAATTTAAAAGCGAGAACTTTCGGAGCTCTCATGGCCCCATCATCAGGATAAGTGTCGTAGGAATGCAGAGTCAATCATTATAAAGTACAAGAATTACCCATCATTCAGTTCACCATTCGTCTCGAGGATAAGCCAGATAACAAAAGTTAAAAGTTCAAGAAGAGGAACTACGTAGGTTCTTCATCAACAGCTGGTTGTCCGGAGGGGGCGACCAGCCATCTCTACTGGCTCGAAACATAGGCCGGGAGGTCACATTTACAGCAGGTCACCAAATTTAACTATATAGAGGCTTTCAGTGAAAAAGGCATTCCGTTTGTTAATAGTTGAGTTTAAGATTTTTGCGTGATTCCAATCAGGTACATCACCCTCTTGATTAACAGTAACTGTAAAGGCCGTGTTAGATGATCCTGATCGGAGTGTATATTTGTGTTCAGCCAGTCGTATGTTTAATGGCCGAAGTGTTGAACCAATGTAGAACATGTTGGTATCATGGTTTACCTGTTTAATCAAAGGTATACAATAAACACTAGATTTAACCAATGGAGATACCTTATCTCTATCATTTCTTATTAACGAAAAAATATCCCTAGTGTTTACACCTAATGAAATATTTTGTCGATTGCATGCTTTCTTTAGTAGAGACACAATAGGAATGTAAAATTCGATCTTGCAAAAGTACTTGGTTGGAGTATTTGTGATTGACAAAGTCATGAGGTTTAAACTCTGGTTTTTAGGTAATAATCTCCGGAAGAATTGGTCCGAGAACCCAAACGATCGGGCTAAGATTAACACTGCAGCCAGTTTATCAGATCTTGCTTTCGGGTAGAGAAATGTGTGAACGCCCGTTTTATCAAGAAACGGAGTGCAGCCGCCTTATGGTCCGTGGGATGCAACGAAAGAAAAGGTATCATACAGGGACAGAGTTGTCGGTTTGCCATAAACAGAATAATGAATTTGGTGAGAGTTTAAATATTGAATCAGCATAAAATCCAAGAAGGGCAATTTACCT
This sequence comes from Macrothele yani, assembly GCA_039090855.1. Lineage (NCBI taxonomy): Eukaryota > Metazoa > Arthropoda > Arachnida > Araneae > Macrothelidae > Macrothele > Macrothele yani. The sequence continues at coordinate 128,196,355 of CM077034.1, forward strand.
TCTCTCTCAATTTTCTTGGTAAACTTGATGGTAGGAAGCTGTAAAGAAAGACATTCAGTAAATGTATTCAAAAGTGGCAAAGAGTGAGGCCAGAATATCAATGAATCATCAACATATCTTAAAAGAAGTAATGGTTTATGAGGAAATATCCGTAAGACATTATTATCCTCTAAGGTCTGTAATAAAATTTCAGCTGAAATGGGGAAGAGGGGGGACCCCATTGTAGCACACTGTCTATTGAAAAAACTTGCCATCTTTCTTAAACGACCTCTTTGAATAACGAAGCTATGGCGAAAGGAACGCTTTCTGATCTCCAGGTTCATTCCTTTCAGCATAACTTCTCGCTTCTTACACTGCGACTATATACATTACAGCTGGTTCCAATCCATTTTGTTAACACTGATTTCAACCATTCCTCTCGGTTGAAGGGATGATATGTAAATTATTTTTCCTGTTCTTGTAAAATATTGCATGGTTTTCAAATGAAGAGGAACGCATCAAGTTTCGAGTGAAGTTGTATTTCGTTTCTAGAAAACCATACACATCGGCCATAGGCTGAAGTCTCTTTTTGCGGGCAAGACACGAAGGACATTAGAGTCTATTTTGCGTAGTTTCAAATACAGCTTACAAAATGGCTTTTTCACTCAATATTTTAACAGGTTTGACACCGAAAGTACTTTGTTACCGAATTCCGGAAGGATTGCGATGCAGACTTAAAACTTCTGACAACAGATATTATCCTGTTTCTGATTTTCGTCCCTGCATATGTAGTTACAGATTTTGCAATTTTCTTAACATATTTAAACAAATCAACACAACGCCGTTAATGTAACCAAAGTGTGCGTCGCTTAATGTGGCATGGAAATCGTGTTTCATTCTGGAGCGATAAAAATGCTGTAATAACATGGTTACGGAAATAAATGAAATAAAATATAACTTCTTTATATCTAGACATGCTTGTTCATTTATTTTGCAAAATTGCGTAAACGTTCTTCCATGGAAGTGGAAATTCTTTAATTTGGAGAGTTCGGTGTTTTAGTTGATTTGTTTACACATAAAGAATGATTAATTTCTTCATGTGAAATCCAAAACTCTCAGCATGCTACATTAGTTATCTGGAGATCAAGTGCTTCAGTATGAATACACCGGGAATATATTTTAAGTAACTGCTTCCAAAAAAGCATTTATTTCCTTTTTCAAAGCGTTACCAAAAGCAGACTCACAACATATTCATACTGAATATGTTGGAAAACTGTAAACTACAAATAAAACAAAAATTGTATGAACATTGAATTAAATAAAAATCACATAAAGACAGTTTCGAGGGTAAATGTAATACTGAATGTAAAAAATACCCCAACCAAACATTTACTAGAGCTTACAGCAACTATCGTCTATGAAACGACCCGTGGATTATGGACATTGTTTTCAGACCTATGGATAATCTTTTCAGTCAAAGAATTAAAATGGCGAAAATTCCAACCACATCGGCTTAAAGAATGTCGCAAAAAAACGAGTTTAAGCGGAAAGTTCCTAGAAAATGAATTATAAAAACCTGTCACTTTTTTTTTGATTGAAGTGTTTAGTTCTCAAGTTTTTAAGAGAAAACACATTTACTTCTCAAAAGCAGCGTTGTTCCTCAATTGATTATTAGATAGCGATCAAAAAAGTAATTTATTCTTCGCAGGAATTCTTTAAGCAAAACGGTCATCTGCGCATGCTCAGAGAAATGGTTGGCCATTTACTTTAGATCCACTCGCGGTGGGTGTCTCCCTGATCCCATTTATACGCTGTTCTGAAGCGGCTTTTTCGGAGATACGTGACCAAGTAGACATTGGCAAAGAGCCAAAACGAATTTTTTTTTTTTGGACATACATGTAGAGCTTTTTTTCAGGAAAATCACGCGATTTCTCTCAAACAATCCCGCACACAATTTAATCAACTGACATTCACCTTTCTTTAAATCTCATTCTTAAGTTTCAGCATATTTTTCGGCCGACTTCTATTTTCAGGTTCACGTAACAGTAGACACTTAATAATTCTCAAAACAAATATTCGTACTTTGAATTCGTTTCCAATCTCTTGATAGGGAATAAAAGTTAAGCATGCTGCTACTTCAGTATTTAAATAAAAACCCATGAATGCTTTCATTTGATAAAGTCAAAATGCTTTGAAAACTTAATCTACTCAATGTGTTAATGCAACCTATGTGATTCCTTTGAGAACTAAAGTAACTACTTCTTTGTGTAACAAAATCAGCGAATTTTGTACCTTTCCTTTCAATCATACCAGAGCTTTCTAGCATCTAGATTCATTTTTTTCTGAAAATAAAGCTAAATGTAGCGCAACCACTTTCCTATTTTTTTTGTTTTTTATTTATTGTTTTGATGTACTCTGAATTTTTACACATAAAACGTTGATAAGGTTTCACTTGCCAAAAAACGTCCCCTAGCCCTGGTTTCCTAAATAATAAGCGATTTCTATAGAATTGTGTTGCTGTATAGCAGAAAAGCGGCAATTCATAGTTAATTAAATTTAAACATTGAGAAAATTGATCTTAATCAAAAGTACAAGATACGTATGAATGTAAAATTGTAATCCATGTCTCTGCATCATTACATTATTGTATAAGAGCTTTTTCAGTCGTCACTTGTCTATTTGTCACAACTGACCTATTTTCTGTAATTCTTCCCTCAGTAGAATTTTCGGAGTTTCCTCATATTTTAAATTTGTCTCACAGGGTAGATCGTTTAACTGAAGGGAATATTTATTTCTTCAGTGTCATAATAAAATTGACTAAATGCTTCGTACGGAATCTCAGGTTTCTTCCACCAAAACAAAACTTGACAAATACAAAACAGACGACTGTAAAACTTACTATAAAATATTTTGATGATGCAGAGACATGCAATACGGTTTTCACAAATGAGCCTAAAATAAATGCGTAACCCAATTTCGAATAGGTCTGATCCAACAAAAATATTTCCTATAATAATTTATTTATGTAATAGTATTTTAGGATACAATACTGTTCTCTATAATAAATGCATAAGAAATACAGTACATGTATAAAAACACTGAAGTGGCAAAAGTCATGGAATACGTACCTAGTGTCGTGTAGGATTTCCTGTCGCCCGGCAAAATGCAGAACATCGGCGTGGCATCGATTCCGGAAATGGGCCGAAGATTTCTGGACAGATTTTCAGCCATTCCGTCTGAACAGAGACCCACACTTTTTTTGGTATTTGTAGGTGCAGGATCAGGGGTACGAATACACCTTTCCACCACGACCAATAAGTGCTCTATTGGGTTTATGTCCGGCAAAGATGATGGACACACCATCCTTCGGAACTCTTCACAATGCTTCAATAATCAATTTTAAACGACTTGGGCTCGATGTCTTGGTGCACTGTCATCCTCGAAAACCCATCGTTGTTGGGGTAAATGAAGCACATGAAAGGCTGCAATTGGTCACCCATCAGAGCTACGAAGTGATTAGCTATTAATGACGTGTTCACGAGGACCAGAGTTTCCAAACTATGCCACGTAAAGACACCCCACACATGCATTGACCTAACTTCAGCTTGCACGGTGCTTTGTTGTGAGCTTGGGTCCATGATTTCATGGGGTTTGCGCAATACCCGAACGCTACCATCGACTCGTAACAACTGGAAGCATGACTCCTCGGACCACAACACATGTTGCCAATCTTCCAGGGTTCAATTACTGTGTACACGAGTCCAGGAAAGGCACTGTGTCCGATGTCGTTATGTTAACAACGGCACTCTGGTTTGTCTTCTGCTCCAGTACCCCACGGACGCTAAATTACTCTACACTGACCTGATAGATATGTCTCTGGTACCTCCTGTATTGAACGTGGATGTTATTTGTGTGCGTGTCGCTTGTCTGTCAGCAATAACAATCCTGGTCAGACGCCGCAGGTCACGGTCACTTAGCACCCGTGGTCGGCCACTGCGCTGTCCACATTTGATGATAGGGACTCCCATGAGGTACACATGGTACACATGTGGTGCCGTATAGACAGGAATGTTGAAGTTTTACACAACTTCGGAAATTGCATGTCCCATCCATCTGGCCCCCAGTACCATGCCTCGTTCAAACTCCAATAATTCACAACTGATGAAAAACCTGTAAAATGTTTTGTATAAACATTGAGTGGAATGAACAAAAATTTTTGCGATATATTCATTTCATAATAATAAAAATATACCAGATATTGCCTGCCTGTGTTGCACTTTTAAATATCTGTTTGGTGAATGTCACTTTGTAGTGGCCCGAAGAGCATCTCCCACAAGACTACAGTTGTCGTTGTTACCAAATACATTTCTTTCAACTATGAAAAACCAAATAGCCGGATTACCTGAGTGTTTTGTAAAACTCTACATGGCCGTCCCGGTGTTGTAGTGGTTTAAGCAATGGCTTATGACCATTCGTTCGCGAAGATTCCGGGTTCGAATACCGGTGAGGCATGGATGTTTTGTTTGTCTTACTGCACTGGCTTTCTCTCTTCCCTGGAGCCAGTGACCCTCAATTAGGGACGGGAAACTGTTTATAGGCCATTGAGTTGCTCACGGTGGTTATTATACAATAAAAAAACATCCATGTGCATTAGTTTGAAAATTTACGACATGGAAATTATGGGCAAAATAGAAATCTTAAAGTAGTGGGCATTTCAAAACGATATTGGAGTTTCAGTACTTTTTTGTACGGCTGGTGGATGTTCGCTATTCACCAACCGTACTGGTGGTTAGCGAATTTCTTAAAAATACATGTTCGAACCTTTCGCCATTTAGTTGTTTACTGGTGAGCTGTTAGAAGACGTTTGACAGTCAGCATTGCATCTCGCCAGCCTGTATCTTTCGTTTTTTGGGAGGTGTCACCTAACGGAAAAGAGAAAGATTTCTTTGCCCTCGAATTTTATCCTTGTCCTTCTTAATTATCCAGCGGCAGTTCAGCACGGAATCTGGAAATAATCAACCATCCGACAATTTAATTCGCCCCACATTATTATAAACAAAAAATCATGGAATTTTTAAACCAGTGCGTAACTGCAGTGATGGATCGGACGTGGGTCCAACTTTGATCAGACGTCCCTGTCCTAGTTGCCTTGGTTCCAAGATTTTAAAATTTATGTGATTATTTTGTTCAGTACGAATACGTGAAGAATCGAATTTTTCTTTCGCCTCTGCTCTGAGATCAGTATAACCAACGTATCACCAACGACATTCAAACCATCAAAGTTCAGATATTACACCGTGTATGGGAAGAAATGGACTTCCCTGTAGTTACATACAGAGTGAAAAAAGCTGCTCTCTCTCTCTCTCACACACACACTTTTTGTAAGGTACAGAACAAACTTAGGATGTTTTCTCGCCAAGTTTCTAAAAATGTATCTTCCTTTTTCAAGCACAGTACTTAAGGCGATTTTTGAAACCCCGATAACCATTTTGAATAGCCCTGCGCATCTAGAAAATCTAAATCAACATAGCGTAAACAAAATCTGTACTGATAGTTTTCTGTTTAAGCATTTGTGCGTACAACGTACCTGCCTGCGGTAGCAACATGTAGCTGTTCTGTGAGTGATACGTGTATGATAAACATTATTTACTTAATTGTTTGGCAGCTTTCTCGCCCGGAGAAGAGCAGCGTCCTGGTGGGCAGAATTCTAAGATCTGGCTTCTGACAATTCCTCAGAGATAGGTCCAGGTTCGAGTCCCGTAAGGCACAGGAGTTGTGTTTGCCTTACGGAACTGGCCTTGTCTCATTCCTGGAACCAGCCGCACCATATTAGGGACGGGATTATAGCCACTGAGTTGCTAACGATGGTCTTTGAACTCGCTACATAAAAAAGAAACAGGCATATTTTGTACTGCCATGCTTCGCGTGCTTGGAAGAATGATGTCTTCATGAGATTTCCGATGAATAATTATTAGTTTCGGCTTTTCCAATTATCTTTAAAACGGAGGGGACATTGCGTGCAAACGTTGTGTTATGAAAGACGTTTCAAAATTTGATACTTATTCGACGTTTCAAATTTGATACTTATTCCACGTTTCAAAATCTGATACTTATTCAACGTTTCAGAATTTGATACTTACACATATTTAAAAATTTTATCTAACCAAGTCTACGCTTTATTTGTGTGTATGTAGTCATTAATTGCGGAATTTTATATCCGTAATTCCTTTCCAGACAACGTTGAAAAACAAAGAGATTTGTGTATACAAGTGTTACTTCAATTTTTTTAAATAGAATAAAGCAACTTGAAGATAAAAGGTTGTGACCGTATGAGCGAGCGAACGTAGGCTTTCAGAAGAAAACATTGATGGCTGTTATGCTTGATATTTACCTGAAATTCTTATATCCGTGTAAGTCTGCTGAGAAAAACATCCTAGTGATTATAAATTTTATAAACTAACGAGAATTTTCACCCGTTTTTCTTGTATAATTGAGACATACACGAAGTGGCCACTTTATTATGACCACCTGACAGTTTTAAGCAAATGAGCTATGGGTGCGTGCTGTTGCCGCCAGAGGGCGAGGCTAATATAAAAGGGAAAGCTTAGTGCTTACGACAGTGATAGAAGTGATTTCTGGGTGACGAGATGGGTAAAAAAATGCGATTTGACGGACTTTCAATGTATGATGATTGTAGAAGCTCGGAGCCATGGAGCGAGTATCATAACCGCCGCATTCGTGAAATGTTCCATAGCAGCTGTTGTTAAAGTGTTTAAAGACTGTACTGTCAGCCAAAAAATCTGGGTCTCTACGTGCAGTGTGTGGTCGTCATCGACTAGTGACTGCTCGGGCGGAACGGAGAGTGTCCAGACTGGTCACAGACAACAGAAAGGCTACATTGCAGCAAATTACAGACCATCTCAATCAAGGATCCCTTCAAATTATCTCTGCACGCACTGTTTGCCGTACACTGCATCGGATGGGATATGGCAGCCGAAGGCCTGTTCGAACACTTTTGTTGTCTCCAGTTAACAAGAGAAAACGTCTCCAGATCGCACTGGAGCATAAGGATTGGACAGTCGATAATTGGAAACAAATTATGTGGTCCGATGAATCACGTTTTCAGTTGCATCATGCCGATGGCCAAGTGAGAATTTATCAGAAACAGCACGAAAGCATGGAGCACAAATGCATTGTTACAACCCTTCAAGGTGGTGGGGGCAACGTTATGGTTTGGGGAATGTTTTCCTGGCATTCTTTGGGCCCTTTAATTTGTGTTGATCGACGTCTTACTGACACATCATATCTATACATCGTTGCGGACCAAGTGCATCCTGTCATGTGGATGGTTTATCCCAATGGTGATGGCTGCTTGCAACAAAATAATGCGTCTTGCCATAGTGCTCGTATTGTGCAGGATTGGTTTCAGGAACATGCCGGTGAGTTTACTTTGCTTAGGTGGCCCCCACAATCTCCAGATTTCAACCCCATTGAGAATTTGTGGGATGAAGTTGAACGAGCCATCAAACAGCTGGATCCACAACCTTGCAATCTCACACTCCTGGAAAGTGCTATTCATCAAGCATGGTCTCAGATTCTACAAACTACCTATCAACATCTCGTGGAGTCCATGCCACGAAAAATAGACGCAGTATTGAAGGCAAAAGGTGGCCCAACGAAGTACAGGCGGGGTGGTCATTATAGAGTGGCCACTCAGTGTATAAGCGGATCACATATTATACAAATATATATGTTATTCACTATATGATATTCCATTTCAAGACTACTTGTGTTCATACATTTTGTTATAATATTTTTTTATCAAGGAATATATATCTAGGCAATTTTTAGGATAAAATTTCATTTGATAAATTTTCAGCCACTGAAGTATGGATGTAAAAATTTGCGCTTTATTATTTAGAAATAAAATTTTATTAAGCATTCCTTAAATTGGTAATGGTTACAGAAATGCTTTTATTCTTAAAGGCATTTCGGAATAAACACCTTTCTTACCGTTATGTCTGTATTTTCTTTTACAACGAGGAACAGTACACCCATTATATAGAAAATAATAACTGTACTAGTGATCCGATTTATTGACATAGAAATCAGAGTCATCGAGCATAAAAGGGACACAAAATACAGTAAAGTAGCCGCGGCCCTATCCAGAGAAGTCAAATTCAAGTCGGATACTCCATTGTAGGATGATATGAAGGTATTAGCTTCCTACTCTGCCCCTAAATGTACAGCTATTAGGAAAACCTTGCAGATCATCATCAACAATGATGCTGGCAATGATAGCGTCTCAGTCGAGTTGCCACGAATGTGGAAGCAGTTCTTGAAGTAACGCTTTCTCCCTACCGAGATACCGCGTGCACAACCAACGTGATACGTAGTATCTTTAAATGAATATAACGTTATATTTTATATTGTGAAATCAAGTCCAATTGTTAAAGCGTTCTTTTATTCAGTTTGCAGTTTCTGTCTAACTTCCTTGAAAAACCCATCCGGTTGATGTGCGAAAGCTTGGAAAAGCTTATGTACATATTCCTACGCCAATAAGTAAGTGATGATTCCTCTATCCTGTTCCACCAAAATGCTGGCTCTACAGGGTTAGAAGGAACTCTCTCTCTGCGTCTATTATCGGTATACGCTACGGTATCAATCCCGATCAAGAAACCGCAGCTTCGAACACCCTGACAGGTGGTGCGAACTGGGTAGGTCGTACACGATGGACCGTGTATTCTATTGAGCGACATGTGGGAGATCGATTCGCCACGCGAACTTCTTTACATGGGCCGAAGCCTTTAATTCAATTACACAGTTACAGAACAGTAGACAAGTACACACACAGTAAAGATTGCACACATTTTTGCAGTACAATTCACAGTCGAGACATTTACATCGAAATAATTATGTGCTCCAGGTTACAAGGGAACAAGATCCCTGTCTTCCTTGGGCACGCAGTCCCATGTTGACTGCCGGCTCTTCATCCGTAGTCAATTCTCCCTCGTTAGACTTTTAACTCCCGTTGTAGGCATGAGCATGATGTGTCCAGACTGGAGTGTATTGTGTCCAGTTTGAGTTTGTTCTTGGCATTTTCCCTAGAGCAGTTGGGGCAGCAGGCGCTATTCGCGCATTTCCTGTGTTTGTGCCCGTCCTGGCGACAACGGGTGCACATCTCTATGGCCTCAGGGCACCTTGCCCTATAGTGCCCAAACCCGTTGCATTTAAAGCAGCGGGTTTCCCGGAGAAATTCCTGCGTTGAGAGAATTCTCTAGGCGAGGTTGACTCTACGTTTTTTCACTAAGGTACGGAAATCCGCTGGGCCCAGTTCTATCACCCAGTGGATCCGTTTCTCCTTTCCTTTGATTGGGAACAAGACAGAAAACTCTGCTGGTTCTCTTAGGTCATTTTGTCGGGAAAAGTCACTCTCTAGTTGTTCCCTTTCATACCCAGGGTTCTGTACCATAAATAATCATTCTGGGCTTTTTAGTAACTGGCCTTTTCACCGTGTAAGATCCGGTGAAGGCTTTCCTATCACCTAACTCACTTATAAGCTTTTGTTTCCCTTCTGCGTTGGTGCACTCTATCAAGATTCCTCCACCTGTCTCCTTCTTTACTTTCTTTACCCCCCCCCCAACTCACAGGGATCACATCTTTCATTACTGTTTCCTTCACCTCTGCTGAGGTTTTTCCCTGTTTCGTGGGAAAGACCAGGAGTGTGCCCTTAGTTGTCCTTTTCTCTCCTTCTTTAGTTCTTCCTGCTGCCTCTTGGGCGTAAGATTTCTCCGGTGCGGGGTTGGTGGCCTCTTCCGTGATTCCCTCACGCTCATCTAGGCGAGGCACTAATGCTGCATTCTCAAGCATTAAATTCAGGTATGCCAGATTCAGGCTATCCAGATTGGGTCGGAGCTGGCCTCTCACATTATGAGATACTCTAGTTTGTGGGTCATCAAGAATCTCATTTAACTTGACAAAGAATGCTTCAAACGTATCCGTCTCTTCTACACTCTGGTTCAAATGTTCCTCTCCCTCCATCCTTGCGGAGTGGAGTAAGATGCTCTTGGTTGGCTCTGGTGTTAGACCTTTCCCTAAGGAAAGGAGCCCCCGACCACGACAAGGTCACCAGAGCCCGTGGACGTGCAATGCGAGATATCGACCTTGTTGGAGCTACTGGCTCTAAGAAGAGCCGTTGGGTGCAGCGGTGCTGCTATTTACTTCTCTGAGCTTCTAGGGCGTCGTAGCTCACTCACAAAGTAAACAATAAAATCTCGCAGTCCCACGGGGGGCCTACGCCAATAAATCGGATCACTAGTATAGTTACTATTTGCTACAATTTAATGTTAAATATGCTGTAAACTACCCAGTTTTTCATGGTAATTGTTGGCAATTCTCCAGTTGCTATCCTAACTGTACATATCGTTGAGAATCTACGTAAAATGTTTGAGCAAGTGTTTGAAATTTGCATTTCGATCGCCCGCGTGTCCGATTGTGTGATGTTCCCTTTTCACAAATTTCAAATTCAGTACTTGATCCTTAATTTGGATATAATAATGTTTCACACCTTTCCTGTTTCTGACCTTTGATTTTGTACGGTAAGGTTTCCGTAGCTTTTTACAAACAAAAGTTTTACTAAGATACAAGCATTATTTTAATGTTTGTGGAAAGGACTACATTTACTCCACAATAATTTGTTGATTATCCAATGTTCACCTCTTTCCACAGTCGTTTAAACATCAATAGCTAACTGTGATCATTCGAATGTTCAAACATTTGAGACATACCAAGGTGTTCCTCTCCCTGATGCCCTGGCGGAAGTAACTTAAAATCTTAGCTTTGGCTCATGATTTGGTTCTTTTCTCCAGTGATCAGAAATCTATGAAGTGCATTGCTAATTTGTATGAGAGGTATTGTAGAACGGCTGGAAGAAACAAAATAGGCAGAAGTAAAAGAATATTAACAAGGAAACTTTAACGGATTTTTTCAAAAAACTGACGCACAACCTATTTATATCAATAAATGAGGAATCTAAAGCATTCGGAATACTTTTTGAAGAATCTCGTTTTGACTTATTAAGAAATGCATGTAAAATGTCTAAATACTATCTGACAGAACAACACAAATTTGGAAACTTTAAAGATTTTACAGAAGGGAGTAGAAATTCCTAATATTGCACATGATATTATCGCCATCTGAAAAAATCTGTCAGCATCGCTCACATAAATATAAAGGCCAAAAATTGTGATTTAATTCATTTTTTGGGGGGAAGGGGGCGAAACACCGCAAAACAAGATCTGAAACTATTTATGCCAACACTGAAAGCCGCCCCGGTGGCGCAGTGGTCTAAGGCGCTGGCCTCTGATCATTCGTCCGTAAGGGGTCCGGGTTCGAATCCCGGTCAGGCATGGATGTTGTGTTTGTCTTACGGCACTGGCTCTCTCCCTTCCCTGGAACCAGTGACCCTAAATTAGGGACGGGCGACTGCTTATAGCCCATTGAGTTGCTCACGGTGGTCGTTAAACCTCCAAAAAAAAAATGCCAACACTGAAAATAGAGGACAGTGAGTTGACCTTTCAGGACTGCATCTACTGGATTCGATATTCCTTAGAGAAATGAAACACGTGTTTCATCAACTCAGCCGCATGTAAAGTATTCACGTATGGAAATTATTTTTGTCAGTTTTTAAATGAGTATTGTCTGGTAACGGAAAATATAGTAATGATTTTAGTTTAGCACAAGCTTGTAAAAAAATCCTTCCCCTTTTCATTTGGAAAATAATATGTAAGTAGAGAGTGTATAAAGAATGAACCATGAAATACGGGAATACTTCAGTATACAATACAAATTTGAAGTTGTGATTCACTCTATTGGTGTGATTCAGTCTATTCAAATAATATTCAAAAACTTGAAAACTCCATCATCCTGGAGGGGGAGTCGAACCCGCTAGTCCGAGTTTGCGCCCGAGTATAGTAACCACTACACCACCTAGAACGACCAAATCTATAGTTCCCGAGTAATTTGAGTTTTAAATATTAATGCTTTTGCTTCGACTGGCGATTCCTGTGATGTGATAAATTCAAAAGACTCGGAAGCTTGGGACTTTGTCGTTCTGTGTGGAATAGTGGTTAGCATTCTCGGAAGGAAACCGGAAATCTCGGTTCGATTTCCGCTCCAGGACGATGAAATTATCAAGTTTTCGGATATTATTTGACTTATCACTGTTATAATTTTAACCAATAGAAGGAATCACAATTTCAAATTTGCAGTGCATAAAGTACTTTTTTTGGGGTAGACAGCAGTGCCCGTCTGACTGAAGTGACGACTTTGAAAACAGCAGAACGTACTGATTTCTCAAAACGTGAGGTATCGCGTGTATTGTTTCTGTGAAAAGTGACACACATTGTTTGCCATAGAGTAGCAAGTAACTGCGACGCAACGACAATCAGTCAAGTACGAGTTCATCGTTGTCTGAAATGGCTTGACAGAACTTGCTTTGTACAACAATTGTCCAAATCATTCAATGATTGACATTCGCGACCCATATCTCAATAAACTATTTGAAGTTGACTGAAGAGGATCGGTCCTGGCAGTCCCATGCCTGTACGGAAACCACTGATTTCTTCGAAGAATCAGAGAATTCAGATACACAGGTGTCAAGAACACCATGACTCGACATTGGAAGACTGGGAAATGAGATGTCGTCCTGTAAGTTTCAGAAACCCTTATTCTGCATGAACGATTGGCCAAGAATTTGGCTGCAGCCCCATGAAAAAAATGGACCCAGCACACCTTTTAACACCATGCATATTTCTGGAGCTGATGTTGTGGTGTCGCGAATGTTCTGTTGGTGCGTAAGGGAACCGTTGCTATTGCTGTAAGATGTCTTACACAGATTATCTGAAAATTGTTACCGATCAAGTCCATCGTGTATTATTGCCTTGTATCTAGTAGGGTACGGCACTTTAATGTACGATAGTGCTAGTAACCACCTTGGAAAAATGTATCCATGGGTAGTTCAACGTGCGTGACAGCGAATTCCAGCATCTACCTGTCCTTCACAGAGCCCATACATGAATCCTACTGAAACTGTATGTGACAGAGAAATATACCCGGGATCAAATTTCCCTTTAGTTAAATCTGAGCCTGTCAAAAGATTGCGTGGTGAACGCCTGGTAAATTTTATACGGAGGTCAACTCCGACACCTTGTGGAATCTATGCCAAATGACATACGTTTTGTAACTCGGGGTAAAGGAGATCCAACCCAGTATTGAGTAAGGGTTTCTAATTAAGTGGCCCATACGTGTAGCATTCATTATTTTTTCATTACATTTATTTCCTTTTAGTTGTCGCATACAAATTACATAGATTAAGAAAAGGTGATTATGGAGCAGATAAGCAACAACAGGGATGAAAAGAGGGAAAAGGACATGTGGGACTAACTAGCCCTCTTCTCCCAAAACAATAATCCTGGAAACAAATATCAAGTCAAGCAGACATACTAGTGAATGGCAGCGCTGAGAGATAGTCATCATAATTTCAAATTAATTATCGAAGCGTCTCAATCCGATTTTATTTTGTCTATATAGGAAATGTAAGTTAAAAATGAAATTTCGAAAATTATATAAAATTTCTAGAATTCTGTGGAAATAAAAGTTCTAAGTTAAAATTCATGTCATTCTTTTTTTCAGTGTTCCACAGTTTCGTCTAAATATTATTCAAGTATGTGTGAAGAATGTTACTTCCTCTTTGAGAAATACCTCATCCGAACGCTAATGTAAATCCTCAGAAGCGTATTTGCTAACAATTTCGTTAAAAGATACCTGAAAAAAAAAATGTCCCGATGCTTCAGCTGTAAACGGGTATATACCTCATGAAAGAAATACGGGATTACGCCATGTAACAAAAATTTTGAAGATGACAATCCGATTTTTGGCGTAATATATGTTCGTTTGATATCGTAGCAGATGTGATAATGCGAACTGCTCAGCAGTTGTGGTCATAAGAATCCTAAATGATAACTCTGTCTTGTTTATTAGAAATACGCTTCCTAGAGTCAACGTCAAGCTACTGGTGGTCGTTCTCTCCCAATTTCGAAATTACGCAGTGGACATTTTGGAAGTTTTAAGAAAAATATCATCATAAAAATATACTTTCCAAATGTCTCTACTTAATGCATCATACAGGAAGTGCAAATGAATGCAGCCAAATTGTTAGGAAGAAAGATTACGGAGAAAGTTATTGAAGTAGATATTTGCTAAATTTGCAGTATAGAAATACTCTTTATCACAAATTAATGTTTCATTTTTGGAATTGTAAAATGTCCGATATTAATTCACGTTAATATGAGTTTTTCCCGTATTTCGTTAGCCATGCTTCGATTTTTATAGTTGGTGGATAATGTATAATCTGTAATTTAGTGATACTTCACATTTCCGGTGAGTCTCCATATCGATTTAATCAGATAAACGGCCGGCCTATGTGAACCAAATGGTAACAAAAATGAGCCCTAGCATGCGGATACAATAGCCTAGAATTTTCTGAGCTCCTGAAAGAGTAATGGTCGGATATTTTGCGGATTTTACGAAAGCTGTTTCTGCGGTAAAACAATTCCTCTTCCCCTCTCATAACAACAGCATGTACTGTACCTGTCAGAGGCAGCAAGCAGTCAAATTAAGTCCTTTATGATGTGCTCCGTGATATAATCATGAATGGCGCAGGAGTATACCGACTCACACGTATATGGCATCATTTAAACATCTTCTCTCTCCTTTCTTAGGTTCGTGGGAATCGTTTTACCTCTTTAGCAGCGGAAAGGACAAGTGTCAATTATTCCCATAAATGGCAGTTTTTAAGAACAAAGCAAAGTGGGAAGGCAACCTTTCTGATGTCCTTTTCTCTCAGATCAAACGTTAAAACATCGTAGGGGCCACTAAATGCAGCTGGAATGAATACGTTCCAGACGTGTTCGTCACTTCTTCGATAACGAGTACATCATTTCTAACTGATTTAATTCCATTTTACTAAACCCGATTTTGTTTTCTTTCTGGACTGTTGCTTAAAGATGTGAAAGGTGATAATTTTTTTTTTGATTGGAGGTTTAACTACCGTTGTGAGCAACTCAGTGGGATATAAGCAGTCGCCCGTCCCTAATTTAGGGTCACTGGTTCCAGGGAAGGGAGAGATCCAGTGCCGTAAGACAAACACAACATTTATGCCTTACCGGGATTCGAACCCGGACCCCTTTCGGACGAATGATCAGATGCCATCGCTTAGTCCACTGCTCCACCGGGGCTGCCTGAGGAAATTGGACAATGAAAGTTGGGTTTTCAATAAAAACAATGCTAAACATATCTTTTCGTACGGTGCGAAGACAAACATTTGAATTTGAATTTATTGTAATGTTTTTGCTACACAGCACCAAACAGCATTAAATACATCGAACACCATAGCAACACAAACTGGAAAGTTTCTAAAACATAATGTCAGTACATCAAGACATCCAAGTCATTTACGACACTTATTAGTGAAGGAAATTACAAAAAATAAATGATATACGTCTTAGCTGTAAAAAAAAATACAATGAGCTATGAGTAAGTAAACTACAATAAAATAGTTTGTTCGTTTGTACCTCAATCATAATAAAGGGGAAGAATCTATTGAAGTAAACAAATACTAACAATAATATGTATAAATACAGGTGCAATTTTTTGTTTTGATTGGAGGTTTAACGACCACCGTGAGCAACTCAATGGGCTATAAGCAGTCGCCCGTCCCTAATTTAGGGTCACTGGTTCCAGGGAAGGGAGAGAGCCAGTGCCGTAAGACAAACACAACTTCCATGCCTGTACGGGATTCTAACCCGGACCCCTTACGGACGAATGAGCAGAGGCCAGCGCCTTAGACCACTGCGCCACCGGGGCAGCCAGGTACAATCAGAAGCACAATATATATATATAATACAAAAACGTATGATACAATATAGCAATGGGCCTGGGAAAAAGGCTAAATTATTTCCCCTGACGAGCCCCTGATCCCCAACAGAAAATATACCAAGTCAAGACATCCTCAAATTCAGTATAATTGCCGACTGTGTAAAAATAAATATTACTGTAATACGTCCAACAAGCATAAGTCGTCACCTCAGACGTCATTTGTTTCGTGCCGGAGAAGTAGCACATCGCCACTACCTGTTCATGCATTTTAGCAAACTCGCCTGACCAGACACCTACCGATTTCTACCTGTTTCGAAATCAAAACAATATTTAAGCAAACAACAAGAAACCACTCAACATTCTTTTAAAACCAGTGTAGTTTATCATAGATCTAATATGGAACGGCAACTCATTTCACATACGAGTGCAAGTTGCGCAGGTATTATTCAACAAAAACTTTTTGTGTGCTCTAGGGACACAAACGTAGTGTACCCTGGAATATCGTAAAGATGAGAAAAATGATGCGATGTTATTACGTTAGAATACCTATTTGCATAAATAACAAAGGTTTGAAATTATATAATTTATCAATAAATAGAATATGATAATGAACGAAAAAATGTGAACATCAATCGACAAATTTATCAAACGAATTAATATATTTTGAAGGGAATAAATTATGTTAACAGTACCCTTCGTCGTCTGGCCCCAAGTCGGAACACAAGACAATAATGGATACATAAATGAATAATATAGGGCCAACTTGATCCTAACCGACAAAAACACAGATGCTCAGACCAGCCGCATTATGATACTCAGACCAGCATCCAAGTGTTCAACATGCGAGTCGCTAAGTAAGTTCTCATATAAACGCACACCCAAGAATTTCACTTTTGTATGAAAGACAATGGGAACCCCTTTCAAGAAAACACCAGAAGCGATAGATAACCGAAATTTGCAACCAGAAAAGAAAGCACAATTTGTTTTAATTACATTTATGTTATTATGGTAGGAGAATTCGAACAAATCCAAAGAAAGTACCCTTCAAGGTCGAAATTAACACGAGCAGCAACTCAGACACAGAATTACCCGAAACGCAATAAATTGGTATCATATGCAAATAAAACCTGGTCTGAACTAGAGGAAACATTAACAATGTCATACATAAACCAAAAAAAAAAGAAATAATAGCACCCAGAACTGATCCCTGAGGAACAGTATATTTTACGGGCTCAACACTAGAACAAATACCCTGAATCTGAACAAACCGCCTCTTACCAGAAAGGTAGTTTTTAAACAATGTGAATGCTACTACCCTATTAATAATATTGTGTAAGTTGGTTAACAAAATATGACGAAAGGTATCGAATGCGTTAGACAAATCACAAAAAATACCCACGACGCAACTTCAACGATCAAAGTTAAAATGTAAGTAATTTAATTCATGCAACAACGCTGCTTCAATTCAATTGCTTTTACGAAAACCATGTTGATTCCCATTTAAAATATTGTTGGTATGAAGAAAGCATAACATCCTATTCAAAATAAGCGTTTACAAAATTTTTGCTAATGTAGAAAATTTAGATAAAGGACTGTAATTGGCCACCTCAGTTGTTTAAACCTCTTTTATAAATTACACGAACCCGACATAAAATTAAAGAAGGAGGAATGCTCGCAGTTAAAAGAATGGAATTGTAAATATGACCCAATGGAACAACCAAGTTTCTTATTTTGAATGAAACTGTAGAAGTGTACAAAGAGTAAGAGTGAAACTTAAAAGATTTTTACACAATCAAACATTATGAAACGCAAGGAGAAACACATATGAAAATGCTACAAGAACTTAGAGACAGATTGGAATGTACAAACAAATTTGTTACAAGTGTGCGAATCAAAATATTGTTTAAGGCAGAGCCAATTCGTGATCACAGCAGTTTCCTTACATCATTTTGTTCGTTTTATTGTGTAGTTTGAAATAAAAACAATCATGAAATATTTTTTGTTTCCAACTGGAGAGACAGTTGAAAATTTGACACCGAAATAATCATCTCAAAAAGCATATTTGTAAGTCTAAATTTCTTAAAAAATGAAATACTAATACAACGTTTATCGTGCAATAATTGCCTAAATGAAAACTATATGAGAAAGGAAATAAATGTTATGTTTTACACTGCCCTCTGTCTAATAAAACAACCATAAACACAATTTATACACGCTAATAATACGTAATGCTGAAATATCACAACAGAAACAATGGATATCACAACAGATATATTAGATACAATGGATACAAAAACGCAGTTTTCATTAATGTCCCAACCGCTTCTTCAAACTTTGTAACTTTCGCTTTTTTTCTGGGAAAAGAAATATATAAATCTTTAATAAGGCAAATTTTTTGCTATGACTTATGTTAGTCCTGAAATTATGTTTGTTTCGCAAACGCCTAGTTTAAACATAAATGAGGACACGGAAATCTACGAATAAAATAAAAAGTGCTAGATAGATGCATTTTCTACGAACAGACATCCTAATAACAAGAAAAGGGAATGTAAAAACGTTTGAGCTTACCGACTGCCCTATTGCAAATGAAATATCCGTATCATGTTTCGCACAAACTACTAAATTGTCGCTGTAACGGGTTCACAGAGAGGAAATACTTCGTCTGGTGCAGAAATGATCTCACATGTTTGTGATCCTCTCTGCGTCACAAATTACTTTTACATTTGCAGTAGCATTCGTTTCAATGATTGGTTTCATTTTGGAGGACATTTGCCTTCTGACAACAATTTCAACAATGGGGAATTCTGGAAAATGTATTCATTTATTAATAACACATTTATCTACTTAAGTAGTGCTTTTCTTTAATATATCTCTTTAAATATTTTGTTCAAATATATTTAGCAAGCATCTTTGAAATAGAGAAAACCCTTTCACAACACTGTATTTCTAATACAAAAGTTTTCCATATGCTAATTGTTGACATTCGACCAGATGCAAATATTTTTCTGAACTGTAATATGTGTAACAAAAGACTTTATTCTTTGCTATCGGAGAGGATTTATCGACTGTTTTTTTGCTCTTTTTAACAGCCCAGGAATTCAAACCAGCAAATCGTACTTGTAAGAAAATTATAATATAACCTTTAATACAAATTTGTATACTGCAAAATTTTGGATATTTTCATCATAATGGTGCCATATACGGTTTCACTCAAATTTGATTGAAATTTACGGCCGATTCAAAAGCTTATGTCTTCGCAAAAAAAATCAAGTGCCGCTCGAAAAGAATACGGAAACACGATTTTGCTTGTTACATGAAAATAGCTTAACAGTACTGAGTTACAAGATTTTCTGCCATCTACCAGCTTATTGGCTCAGCATAATGATAACTATTTTTACTCGCGTTCGTTCGGATCAGTTTGATGCGTGGTTGAATGCTTAATAACTTTTAATGCAATAAAATGGCTTTCAGCTAAACAAACCCATTATGCAAGTTTACTGAACAAGCTTATTATTTAAATAGAAAATTACGTGACACTCAGGCTGTTGGTGTGCGAGCAAAATCACGAGTTTCTCAGACATAAGATAAAGATAAATGCTCAGTTAATGAAATTGTCAAAAGCGCAATTGTATATCCACATTTGTTGCTTATAGCTGTTTTCGTTAGATTATACAGACATGCCACAGGAAATACTTGTCAGAAGGTTTTCGGGAAAAATCACTGTACATTAAACAATGCTTTCCAGTCGATGAAAGTAAATTGGTTTTGATAGGATTCAAGTAAAAAACTTAAATCTGAGAAAAGTAATAAAAAAATCGTTACAACGGTTTAATACATTTTGCAGTTTTTTCTCCAAAATTCATGTGCTCGTCACATAGATGTATGCAACTTCTGGCGGATTCTCCCAATACATGAACTAGTGGACTTCCTAATATTTAATTTCTGTGACGAGATCCTGGAATCTTTGCAAATTATAGTGTACTTTATTTATGCGGTTACTCGAAATACCTGCTTTATGTGAAAGTTCGTATAACTCTCAGAGAAATTTCTATTTCAATTACAGAAGTAATTTCCGTGGGAGAAGCCAATTCTTACTGCTCTACATTACCACGCGGCAGGGGATGCTGCCATAAATGTTCCTTGAGACTTCAATAATTTTTAGGGCAATAACAAGAAGTAAAATCTAAATTCAGATTCGTTTTTGTAAGAGAGAATTTCAATTTCATGTCGTAAACGATATAGTTAAGCTTTAGGCGTGCGTTTTCTTCTTGATTCAAACAGAAAGCTTTTACACCCAGTAGCTTTGTAAAGAAAAGGTGACCGACTGGAGTCGTGGATAAAACACTAGCTTATTTCGAAGGAGAATTTAAAGAAATGTGTAGTCTAGAATGGTAAACAACAATATGACACGTTTTGGTGTTTGGGCTTTATAGTTTATAGATTACTAAAATGTTTTTTTTTTCATTCTTCCTTGAATTTCGGTTTAAAGCCAAAATATTTAACCACATTTTGATAGGTTTCGATGGTGCCCGACGAATGTGCTCATTTCCAATTCAGCGAAGCTACATCTGTAAAATGGCATTTTTTTGTATAAGATTAATTTATCTTCTTGAAGTTAAGAGTGATATTGATGTTTATGGCGAAATGGGATAAAATCAAACGCAATGAAATGAAATGCCAATGCTGCAATACATCGAAAATTATCCGTCGTTTAGTGAAACACATATTTCCGACTCTGGAACAATTACAGCCATATTTTTGAGCTTAGAATTTTCGTAACGACATAAAGAATATTCTGCTGCCCCGGTGGCGCAGAGGTCTAAGCGATGGTTTCTGATCGTTCGCACGAAAGGGGTCCGGGTTCGAACCCCGGTGAGGCATGGATGTTGTGTTTGTCTTACGGCACTAGCTCTCTCCCTTCCCCTGAACCAGTGACCCTAAATTCAGGACGGGCTCTTGCTTACAGCCCATTGAGTTGCTCACGGTAATCGTTAAACCTCCAATCAAAAAAATATATTCTCGTATCATTCATGTCCACTGAATAAAACACAAATATTTACATATCTGTTTAAAGCATGACGACCTACCTTCTATTTGCTGTGGCAGAATAGAAAAAATGTGAGCACATGAAGTTGTTTTTGCAAAGGTCATAACAATCAAGTAATATAAATGCTTTATTTCTTTTGAAATTTACCTTCGTAATTTACGAGACGTCATCTTCTTAACATTTATTTACTGAATATACTAAAATGCCAAAAAATAAACAATTAGTACAAAAATGGATTCGTAGAGTTAAATTGATGTTTATTAAAGTGCCTTTTAAAAACAGTCATAGTAGCTATTTCTGTTGCACATGTTTTTGCAATCGCAACCTTTAACAGGTTCATACAGACTGTTTACTAGACTCATTTTCTAAATTGGACTTTGCATCTGCTCGACACTCTCTATTTTCCTGCATTTATGAGATACTAGGGATGTAAGGTCAGGTGATGCGTAACATCACAGCCTCTCCTTGACAAATGTCAACCCCGCCTTCTCGTGGTGCATCCTGTTCCCACTAAAGGGGCTCTGACGACCGCCAATAGCGGTATAACTATACCATCGGGATCAGAGGAAATGCTATCCCACACTCACCAACCCGCTTGGCCAGCGTGGTGAGTTATGGCCAAACACCTCCAAAATGACCTACAACCTAAATCTTGGCCCTCAGTCTCCGGCAGCTGGAATGTACCTGGCCAAGGCAGCGGCCAGTGCGACATGAAGGCAGAGGGTGCTAAGAATCCCCGGAGGACCGGACTAGGCTGCCATTTGATGCTGACCTTGGCTACCTATAACGGACGCTCCCTATCTTCTGATTCAAGGCTTCTTGAATTGGAAGAGGAACTACAAAGGATCAAGTGGGACATCGTCGGGCTAAGTGAGGTAAGGAGAAAAGGAGAAGATCTCATTGAACTGAAAAGTGGACATCTCTTCTATTATCGTGGGACAGATACTGGCAGAACTAGTGGTGTTGGATTTATAATAAACAAGAAACTGAAGGATAAAGTGGTAGAAGTTGAAAGTTCCTCTGACAGAGCTGCACGACTCGTTATCCAACTATCGAGAAGATACCAGGCTCAGATTATTCAAACTTATGCACCCACCACAAGTCATCCTGAAGAAGAAATTGAAGATTTTTATGAGGAAATTCGTCATCTAAATAGTAAAGGTAAGCAGCACTTGAAGATAATTATGGGAGATTTCAATGCAAAAATAGGGCAACGGCAACAGAATGAAACTTCAGTAGGTAAATTCGGTCACGGCAACAGAAACCAGCGTGGAAATACTCTCGTTGAGTTTGCAGAGGCAGAAGGATTTTTCATCTTGAACTCCTTTTTCAAGAAAAAGCCACACAGGAAATGGACATGGAGACATCCAATTGGGACGACAAGTGAAATTGATTTTATTATGTGTAACAAAAAATTCGTCATCGAAGACTGCAGTGTGCTGAACAAGTTCAACACAGGTAGTGACCATAGATTGGTGAGATGTAAGATGCACCTCAACACTAAACTGGAACGTGGCAAGCTCATAAGACAAACAAAATGTATTGACATAACCAACCTTAAAAAACACCATAATACTTTCAAGTTGGAACTGAAGAACAGATTCTCTGCTTTAGAAGGCCTAACATCGGAAGAAGTGGATATTTCGGAAGTTAACAGAAAAGTAACCAAAGCTCTAATGGAAACAGCAACAAAATTAGCTGGGTCTAAGAACAAGTTGCATGTGAACAAATTATCAGGAAAAACCAAAATGTTGATGCAAAAAAGAAGAGAGATGAAGACAACTAAAGAAGATGTGACTTCCAAAGTGGAATATATAGAGCTATGCAAGACAACACGAAAAAGTATCACTGAAGACGTAAGGAAATTCAACTGTGAGCTAGTGAGGAAAGCAATTGAAAACAACCAAAGCCTTAAGATAGCAAAGGGACATCTCAGTAAGGGAAGAAAACAGATTATGGCTCTAAGAAAAGAAGATGGTTCTATAACAAGAAATAGAGGCGAAATTTTGACAAGAGTGAAAGATTTCTACTCCAAATTATATGAAAGGGATGATACATGTTCTCCAGACATCATGAAAGGTACCAGAGTTCTTCCAGTCCTCCCAGCAGAAGTTGCTCATGCAATCAAGAACATGAAGCGGGGGAAAGCTCCAAGAGAAGATGGAATTACTATAGACATCATACAAGAAGCAAGTGGAGAAATTGAAACAGTACTCGCCCAAATTTTCACTCGATGCCTTAATGAAGGGAAGATTCCTGAGGATTGGAACAACGCTACAATGATCCTGCTACATAAAAAAGGTGACATTGAGGATCTCAGGAACTACAGACCTATCAGCCTCCTATCAGTGGTTTATAAAATCTTCACTAAAGTTCTTTCACACCGCTTGAAGGTAACACTGGACATGGCTCAACCGAGAGAACAAGCTGGATTCAGGAGTGGCTACAGCACAATAGATCATATCCACGTACTGAGAGAACTAATTGAAAGAGCGAGGGAATATGAACTTCCATTGTGCATGGCTTTTATCGATTATGAAAAAGCCTTTGATTCGGTGAAACCATCAGCAGTTACCACGGCTCTGAAATCCTGCGGTATTGAAGATGCATACATTAATATTATTAATAACATCTATGAAAATGCAAGTGCAAAGATTCGGCTGTTTGAAAATACAACACACATAAAAATTGGAAAGGGAGTGAGACAAGGTGACACAATATCTCCGAAGCTCTTTAATGCCACATTGGAAAATGTCTTTCAATCACTGAACTGGGAAAACAAAGGGATAAAGATTAATGGAGATTATCTAACCCACCTTCGTTTTGCTGATGACGTAGTCATTTTTGCAACTACCCCATCAGAGCTGCAGAGTATGATCCAGGAACTTGCTGACAAGAGTAAAGAAGTGGGATTAAAAATGAACTTTCAGAAGACAAAAGTGATGTTCAATGCTTTTACAAGAAATGAAGATTTATCGATTGATGGAGAAAAACTGGAGATAACAGATACATATGTTTATCTTGGACAGCAGATATCAAGTGAGGGTCACATTGATGAAGAAATTAATCGGCGTACAAAACTTGCCTGGAGAGCTTTTGGAAGAAACAGCATAATTTTCAAGAGCAATATGCCATTATGTCTTAAAAGAAAAGTGTTTGATCAATGCATCCTTCCAGTGCTTACGTATGGTGCAGAGACGTGGACGTTAACTAAAAGAGACATACAAAGGCTGCAGACAACTCAAAGAGGCATGGAGAGGTGCATGCTTGGTATAACCAGGAGAGATAAGAAGAGGAACTCGTGGATCCGAAAAATGACGAGAGTGGAAGACATCATGATCAGAGTTAAATCCCTGAAATGGCAATGGGCTGGACATACTGCCAGAAGGACAGACCATAGATGGGCAGCCGAAATTTTAGATTGGATTCCAAGGGACAGGAAAAGACCCAGAAAAAGACCACATGGGAGATGGGTGGATGAAATTCGTAAATATGCGGGAGTGACATGGAGGAGACTGGCACAAGACAGACCGTTGTGGAGGAAACTTGGGGAGACCTTCGTCCAGCAGTGGATTGATAATGGTTGACAATGATGATGATGATGATGATGAGATACTATCTGAAAGACAAAAAATAACATTCTGTTTCATCAAAAACGAATCCGCCGAACTATTACAATAACGGGATAACGTTATTTGTCAGACAGGTCTTTCAAGAGTGTGATCGGAAATTTCATAAAATTTGAGTATAAAAACATTTCTTTTTTCTAAAATTAGAGTACACCCTAGTTGAATTCGAAAATACATAGTCTAACATCCCGAAGTTTCAGTAGTTCAACGACAAAAAAATTGGAAGAACAGAAATTCCATGAAAATTTGGAACATTCAGACACACCATGTTCATTCGTAAACGCAATAAAAATGTTACATGATCCTCGAGATTTCAATTAGGGTAGATTAACTATGTAATTTATCGCGTTACGATTGTTTTACGGGTGAGCGAAGTATTTGTTTTTCTTTGCTAATATCCTATTCTATCAAAGAATACATACGGCTAAAATATTCCCTTCACAAACTTAATCTGAATTAAGTTGAAAATCTATATTCTGTTTACATGATATATTTGCTGAACTATGTAAAATTTATATTATCATGTCTTTAAAATTCCGAGCACACTTTTGTAATACCGTTCTTAATTTTCGTATAATGTTTAAAAATTATTTACAGTCCTATGGTTTGGAAACATAAGTAGTGATTCATTTATTTTGAAGTATACATTTATTTCATTTGCACAATGAAAAGAGAGAACGTTAGCATTCTTGGGAGGGATAGCACAAACGAGAAGCAGAAAAGTCACAATATTAATTAATTCTCTAGAGGTCCCTTTTATTACATATTTTTTTAATATTCTAGTTATGATATCTCAGAAGTTGTTTCTTATTTTTACCAACTAGCGTTTTGCGTCTGTCTTTTCACCCAGAAGTGGTACCTAGAGAACTCGGAATTTAAGAACAAGCACTTCACCTAATGAAATGAATTGCTGCTAGAAAACATTTGAAGCAAAATGAAAACTAATTCTAGTTTCGTTAGGTATTTCTTTATTATGAAAAAATTATCTTATTTATTTATCTATATGTCGGTGTTTTCAGAGCGTCGAATTTTTTTTTTTTTTTTACAATTATACTTCGAATGCCACTTGTGGGGAACCATTTCATGTGCCCCTTCACCCTGGGTGTTCGTAGGTAATAAAAAAACCAGTCGAGGCTGTGCACGTAAAGTCGCGTCTATTTTCCTAATTTAATGACCACGCCCTTCCTTGATAGTTGAGGAGGACTCAATCTGAATGGCCTAAATCATATGGCGCGATGATCAACGTTATATAAATAGGTTCGTTTTTGTCCTTAAATTTGAAACTACTGTCACTGCGGTCTGATTCCTTTCTGCTTACAAATAGAAGCCGCAAAGGTTTCTGATGAAAGCTAATTGCAATGCCACCTGACAGATATATACTTCGGATATTCGGAGACGTAATGTATGAAATTAATTGTGTAGTTATTCTCCCTTTACTACTTTTTCCTCTTTATTCACAACCCAACATATTAAAGATAATTCACTGAATTTGAACTACTATGGAATTCAAAGTTACCCATAGCACTTTATGTATATAAATAAATTTTTTTTTCAGTTACACACTGAAAGCAAATACTTTATCTCAAAAAAATTTAGTTTTTAGAAAGTTTATGCTATTTGTAATATTCGTAAACGATCCTTTTTTACTCAATATTCATAAGGCATTTGCAAAGGAAAATCAAAACATACATGTCATTGCATTAAGATCAAGTACACAAGAACTGCATGCTCAAAGTTTAAGGCGAATCCTCAATAACTCAAACATGACTTTGGATTTCTTGCCCTAACCATATTTACTCGTGTGACGATCGCTGATCATAGCTCTGTAAGAAGGGAAAGACGCGACGCCGTAGGTACAGCTTAGTTTGAAATCAGGAAGTAACATGTGTTCCATAGGAAAGATAATTCGAAGTTGTTGAAATTAGAATGTTAGAGTATATGCATTTCCTTTGGCTGAATGTTAAGTGATAAAGGAAGCCATGTTTAAACTGTTCTGAAATTTCAATTTAATCTGGCGGGCATAGAATAAGGCAGAGGATAATGTTTATTTTAGTTATACGGATGATTCATATGGATGTATTTTACTGCAATTTAGTTTTCAGAGTATCAGTATATTAATTTGTTTGTCCTGGTTTTGCCGTAATGAATTAATTTTTAATTTGAATTTACTATTCTGCTGTCACCTAATTTCAAAGGGTGAGTCGAACGCTTTGCAATATTTTGATCACTTCATGTCTTCATACGTACCCTTGCAACGAAAGCTGACTGGAATTTAAAGTATAGAGCATCATGTTGCACCATCTTTATTTTTGTCTTTTTTGTCTGCCAGTTCTTCAATTCCGCGACGGTGCCAGTTCTTGTCTTTCGAGGCAAAGAACTTATGATCATCTTAGCTTTACTACCTCGTCAAATCTGAGATTTTATTAGGTTGTTTTCGTTAAAAAATATCAAATTGTCTTTCAAATAATATTATACCACACAACAGTGTCTCTTGTGATCGTTAAATCCGAGATCTGGGTAAATAAGGAATCGTTATAAGAGTGATCTGCTGTATTTCTTTTGATTTTCCTGTGTATCAGCTTATCCTGTAAAACTGAATGACGCATTTGCCCTTCACGGTTTGAAGAAAAAATTAAAAAGCATTGCATATCGCATTATCATTTTATCTAAGCTAATTTCATATCACGCCAGTAAGTATGCATAATTGTTTTCAAATATAATAATGAAACTATAAATTGGTCCCTGCTGTGTTCCCCGCGAACTGAATGGTCTTGTTTTATTGGTTTCCGTGAAACACCGGATGCATGTCTGTCGAACATTATTCCAAATGATGTGTAATTTTCTCTGATTTCTTTAATTTTTTTTATTTTTTAGGTGTTTCATAAAGAATGAAATGAATAAAATACCTCTGAGTACCAGAGTCTTCTCATTTTCGGGCTTAGAATATGTTCTAAAACATAAGAATATTGAAGGAAAATTCATTGCACAATTTATCAAAAAATATGAACAATGGAAAACATCAATTCAAATCATAGAGGCAAATAATATGATTTGAATTTATTTAACATTTCGATATGCAAATTAGTGTACAGAGGTTGAGTAAAATATTTTGCAATATTTCGATCACTTTACGTCCTCATACGTACTTTTACGACGAAAGCTGACTAAGATTCAAAGTGTAGGCCATCGTGTTGCACCGTCTTCAGCTATCAGTCTGCCAGATGTTTGATTCCTCGGCGGTACTAGTCATTGTCCTTTTGAGGCGAGTAACTCCTTCAGCCCAGCTACCAACTCCTGCTGGTGGTTGAAGTGACACCCGCGAAGGAAGTGGGTCATGGACCGGAACAGGTAATTATCCGACGGGGCAAGTATCGGACTAAATGCTGGCTGTGGCATCAGTTCTATGCCCTCGATTTCCTGGAGTTTTATCTGGGTCGATAGCGCCGTATCAGGCCGAGCGCTTCTATGGTGTAGGAGAACACGCTTTCTGTTTACGAGTGCAGCGTACTTCTCCACCAAAATGGCATATATCCGCTACAGCTGTTCAGAGTGGAGGTCGGCGTTCATTGTCCAACCGTCTGGAACGAATTCGTAATTGATTTTTCTTTCGAAATTCCATAAAACTCGGAGTATTGTTCTCGAAGTGCCAACGTTTAGCAACAGGTTCTGGAAACTGGCACGGAATCAACGACTTCCGATGTATGACAGGAATACGGAAAAAAAAAACATATTTTTTTTATCGCACGTAACAATTCTCTTGATGAAACGTACATCTCACGGGGTTTCTAGGAGTTGGGAGCACACTTCTATTCGGCGGTTTCCTTCATCTGGCGTCAGTCCGTGAGGGGCAATGCGATACCATACTTTTCTTCTTTCTGTTCTAAAATTCCATTATTAATTTGGTGCACTAGGAAAGCATCTTTAAACGAACAGATCAAACGGCCTTTTTTACCGAAAATGTATTCTTCATAATAATGATTGAAAAGAAGTAGTGAAAATATCATAAGAGCGAGAACTTATCAAAATTAAATTCTTTCAACGAAGACACCATCTTAATCATTATTGCTTGACAAGATTTTGGAACGCTCGTGAGACGTTTCACAACTTCATATCGGAGGCACTGTGAAATTTGCGTCCGATTGTAAATTACGAACAGTAAACTCCATGTTTACGATTTCCGAATACCAAACTTCTTAATAGGATGATATTTAGGCGAGAAACTCAGTAATAATTTTTTACTCACTTTTTTAACGTAAGTAGCGTGCGGAGCTTTGAAAAAAGCATACGCGCTGGAAATTTCAATAAAATATGATTTAAAACTTCTATGTTGTTTTGAAATACTTAATGCTAGGAAGTTTGGAGTAAAATTTTCAAAAATGATTTATATATATACGAAACCTAAATGCTTAGCAAGCGAATAGAGGATGCATGTTAAAGAAAAGAAGAAACTGAAAAGTTTCAGTATAAAACTCCATGGGCTCAGGAATCTGTGAGGGCAGTTCATGAGAAGAACTCGTTTCGTGTTTTTCGCAGAGATGAGCTTAACTGCTACTTGGTGATCAGGGCGCAAACTATGATTCCTACGAAAACGTTACAGTGATTTTTAACCGTGATTGGAGTCCCGGTTCTTTCATTTCTGTCATAGGAGCGTAATAGCAGAATTAGCTAAAGTTACAATGGCAGTGTGAGTGTGCTGTCATACATGTAATTGGACATACATGTGTGTGTGTCTCGGCTGTATATGTACTATTGCCTGGGACAGACTACAAAATTAAGAATTTGTTGGTTTTCTGATTCAGAAGAAGATACGGACACATCACACATAAAGTTGTATGACAGAAATTTCGGTCCTTATATGTACCCACTTGTAATAAGTCAGAATATCAGTTTATGAAAAGTGGTTATTACCGAATGATTTTTTGCAGGTGATGGGGATAAAGCGATTGAGGAAAATTATAGGCAAAGAAATAATGAAAATCAAGTAACACATTTTGTAACTAAAGAGAGACTTTAGTTTGAGCAACTCATTACGTCCTGATGGACGGGATTTCCGTGAAGTTTCATTTAACAGCTTGTATATAATATAGATTATGGAGTGACATGGAGGAGACTAGCACAAGACAGACCGTTGTGGAGGAAACTTGGGGAGACCTTCGTCCAGCAGTGGATTGATAATGGTTGACAATGATGATGATGATGATATATTATATAATCCCACACTCTCCAACATGCTTGGCCAGCGTAGTGAGTTATGGCCAAACCCCCTCAAAGATGCTTACACAATTTCAAACTTGGCCCTCAGTCTTCGGTAGCTGTAATGTACCTGGCAAAGGCAGCTGCCAGTGCGACATGAAAGCAGAGGATGCTAAGAGTCACCGGACGACCGAACTGGGCTGCCATTAGATGCTGACCTTGGCTACTTACAACGGATGCTCCCTATCTTCCGATTCAATGCTTCTTGAATTGGAAGAGGAACTACAAAGTATCAAGGGGGACATCGTCGGGCTAAAAGGAGAAAAGGAGATCTTATTGAACTGAAATGTGGACATCTCTTCTATTGTCGTGGGACAACTACTGGCAGAACTAGTGGTGTTGGATTTATAATAAACAAGAAATTGAAGGATAAAGTGGTAGAAGTTGCAAGTTCCTCTCACAGAGCTGCACGTCTCGTAATCCAACTCTCGAGAAGATATTAGGCCCATATTATTCAAGCTTATGCACCCACTACAAGTCACCCTGAAGAAGAAATTGAAGAATTTTACTAGGTAATTTGGAATCTAAATAACAAAGGCAAACAGCACTTGAAGATCATTATGGGTGATTTCAATGCAAAAGTAGGGCAACAGCAAGAGAAATAAACTTCGGTTGGTACATTCGGTTACGGGAAGAGAAATCAACGTGAAAATATTCTCATAGAATTTGCAGAAGCAGAAAGGTTTTTCATCATGAACTCCTTTTTCAAGAAAAAGCCACACAGGAAATGGGCATAGAGACATCCGAATGGGACGACAAGTGAAATTGATTTTATTATGTGTAACAAAAAATTCGTCATCGAAGACTGTAGTGTGGAAAACAAGTTCAACACAGGTTGTGATCATAGATTGGTGAGATGTAAGATGCACCTCAACTCTAAACTCGAACGTGGCAAACTCATAGGACAAACAAAAGGTACTTACATAACCAAACTTAAAAAACACCATAATACCTTCAAATTGGAACTGAAGAACAGATTCTCTGCTTTAGAAGGTCTACCATCGAAAGAAGTGAACATTTCTGAAGTTAACAGAGAACTAACCAAGTATCTCATTGAAACAGCAACAAAAATAGGTGGCACTAAAAACAAGTTACATATGAAGGAAATTTCAGGAAAAACAAAACTGTTGATGCAAAAGAGAAGGGAGATCAGGTCAAATAAAAACGTAGCTAACAACGTGGAATATATGGAGCTATGCAAGACAGTGCGAAAAAGTATCAGTGAAGACATAAGGAAATTTAATGGTGAACTAGTGAGGAAAGCAATTGAAAACAACCAGAACCTAAAGAGAGCAAAAGGGCACCTCAGTAAGGTAGGGAAGAAAACAAATAATGGCTCTGGGAAAAGAAGATGGCACTGTTACAAGAAATGTAAGCGAAATGTTGACAAATGTGAAAGACTTCTATTCAAAATTATATGAAAGGTTTGATAGATCTATTCCAGACATTATGACAGGTACCAATGTCAAAGTCCCTCTAATCCTCCCTGCAGAAGTTACATATACAGTTAAGAACATGAAAAGGGAAACAGCTCCAGAAGAAGATAGAATTACTGTGGACATTATACAAGAAGCAAGTGGAGAAATTGAAACTACACTCGCCCAAGTTTTCACCAGTTGTCTTTAAGAAGGAAAGATTCCTGAAGATTGGAACAATGCTTCAATGATCCTGCTCCATAATATAGGTTATGTTGAGGATCTAAGGAACTACAGTCCAATCAGACTCCTTACAGTGGTTTATAAAATCTTCACTAAGGTTCTTTCACATCGCTTGAAGGTAACACTAGACATGGCCCACTCACGAGAACCAGCTGGATTCAGGGGTGGCTACAGCACTATAGATCATAGCCATGTACTGAGACAACTAATTGAAAGAACAAGATAATATTAACGCCCATTATGCGTGACTTTTATTGACTATGAAAAGGCCTTCGATTCCGATAAACTGTCAGCAGTAACAATGGCTTTGAAAGCCTGCGGTATTGAAGATGCATACATTAGCATTATTAATAACATCTATGATAATGCAAGTGCAAAGTTCGGATATTTGAGGATACAGGACAAATTAGAATTTGAAAGGGAGTGAGACAAGGTGACACCATATCATCCAAGCTCTTTAATGCCACATTGCAAAATGTCTTTCAATCATAGAACTGGGAAAACAAACAGATAAAGATTAATGGAGGTTACTTAACCCACCTTCGTTTTGTTTATGACGTGATCATCTTTGCAACTACACCTTCAGAGCTGCAGAATATAATCGAAGAACTTGCGGACAAGAGTAAAGAACTGGGATTAAAAATGAACTTTCAGAAGACAAAAGTGATGTATAATGCTTTTACAAGGAACGAAGATTTATCGATGGATGGAAAAAAGTTTGAGACAACCGATTCCTACATTTATCTTGAGCAGCAGATATCAAGTGAGGGTAAGATTGATGAAGAATATAATTGGCGTATAAAACTTGGATGGAGAGCTTTTGGAAGAAACAGTACAATTTTTAAAAGCAGTATGCCATTATGTCTCAGACGAAATGTGTTTAATCAATGCATCCTGCTAGTGCTTACGTATGGAGCAGAGACATGGACCTTTGTAACGTATACTCTATATTCACTTTCCTTTTGATTTTACTATATCTGGTTATTTTATTTTACTATGTAAATTATCTTCCTACTGAACGAAATATTATTTCACCCGCTGAATGAGATCTGGCAATGAGTGTAAGTCATGACGTGGTGGTAGCTAGTATATAGGCGCGTTCATCGAGACTTAGGAGAGCTTTTGTGTTGTTATGAGAGAGCTTTGGTGTTGTTATGGAGAGCTTTGGTGTTGTTATGAGGAGAGCTTGTGGTCGTTAAGAGAGAGCGTGTATAAAACGAGGAGAGATTATTCATTATTGTTCTACAAGTGTTGTGTGTGCCTTAGTTGACCAAGAGTCGTTGAAATAAAGAAGTTTTCAGTAAGTCAGTCTTTCTCAATTCATAGTTTTTGTCAGACCTCTGTCTGGCTGTTAGGTTTATAACATTTATTTGATTCCTATAAATAACCAGCGTTGAGACTTTGTTTAAGTTCGTAATTAACTAGTAACAACACCCTTTTGAATTCATTATTTTGAAGCTTAGTACAAGTATATCATTAGCTAGCTGGTAGGAAGAGAATCATTCATAATAAATAGCTTAGCGGAAAGTGAATAAAGCTAATTCATTATAATTGGCGCCCGAACTTTTCTCGAACA
Organism: Macrothele yani; assembly: GCA_039090855.1. Taxonomy (NCBI): domain Eukaryota; kingdom Metazoa; phylum Arthropoda; class Arachnida; order Araneae; family Macrothelidae; genus Macrothele; species Macrothele yani. The sequence continues at coordinate 128,229,433 of CM077034.1, forward strand.
CGCGATCCTGACTATTATTATCCATGTCTTCCTTACCTGAGACAACTGCAAATTTCCACCCTCTGGCAAGTCTCGAGGGTAATGGTGTTTTGTTGGACAATTTGCACGAAGCCTGTGGCTCTGACTTTGATATGAATGATCTACACGCACCCAGGCATTCTTCACTATTTCGTACTGCACCAGCTTCTTATTACTCTGAGTCGCGGGTCGTACCTGAGGGAGTTCAATCCTCTCAGCGAAGCAGAATGCTTGCCCATTTCGTACCGCATGCAGGAACAATTCATTTCAATGGTTTGGAGGGGTCCTTAAAGTTCCTCGAAGATCTGGAAGATCATTTTGATCTATATAATATTCCTGAAGACTGCAAAGTCCAAATTGCCGGCACTTTCTTGAGGGATACCGCTAAGACCTGGTATCGGCAGTGGAGAGTGTCGAACCCGGATTCTCATTATGAGAATTTCCGTGCAGAATTCTTGGAGGTCTTTAATTTCGGCCTCAGTCGAGCTAGCCTTGCTCAACAGCTTTTTTCACGTCAGCAAGGTCCCAATGATAGCCCTGTTGCATTTGGGTTGGAAACTACACGCCTATATAACCTTTGGGATCCACATGCCAGTCATGTTGACATGTTGGATACCCTCGTGCAGCAGCTCGACCCATTCTTACAAGATTTTCTGGAGGTTCGACACCCTGCCACCATTCATGAATGCCTTCGCCTCATACGCACGTATGAAGAGCGACATGGCAAACATGGTTCAACTCACCATGCTCGGGCACCCCACGAGGCTTATTACGAAAACCCTCAGCGGCATAATAGGCATAATAACTTTCAGCGCGAGCATACCCCAGTGCACACCCAAGCTTCATACGTTCCACCACACAGAAGAGTGGCAAACCAACAGCGAGTTTCTGAACAAGCTTCGGGATATCGTACGCCTGCACAGTATGCTCGACCCCGTTTCACTCAGCAGCATTCGGAACGTTATCATGCTCAGGGCAATGATAATTTTGCTGCCCGTGCTGAGGGCAGACGTAACGGATATGAAAATGTCAACAGACACGCGGAGTTCCCGACGCCAGTTTCACGCAGTTTTCCTCATCGTGAAAATTTTCCCGATACCCGGCAGGGTCGAGGTTTCCGACCACATGATAACCCCACCAGGATTCCTTTAAACTTCCACAGGAAGTAGACGAAGGGTCGGTCCTGCTTCCTGTTACCAAACATTCTGACCCTAAAACAGTATTAGTGACTGTTCAAACTCCTGAGTTGTCTGATGTATTCTTGACACTTAAAGACATTATTGTCGAGACAAAGTTCGACACTGGGTCTGAAATATCAGCAGTAAATACAAAGTTTTGCACTGACACTTTTCCGGCAATACACGTTCAGCCTGCAACGCAGTATTTGCGAGGTGCAAATAATGAAATCTTCAGTATCTCAGGAACTGTCACATTATCTTTAGGGCTGGGAAAAGCTCGTTCTACACATTCTTTCCTGCTTATAGACGAGCTACCCGTGAAATGTTTAATGGGAATGGACTTTATAAACAAGTTTCAAATAACTTTGAATTTTGTACAACATCTGATTTCCTTTCCGGAACCTGTCGAAATGATTCCTATGGTTCCTGTAGATATCACGAGTTTATTATTGAGTAACCAATTGAATGAGGGGCAACGAGACCAGCTTTCTCTCCTTTTACAGGAAAGCCCTGGTTTATTTTCGGATCAACCTGGTTTCACACAGGTGGTTTATCATGTTATTGACACTGAGGGTTCGAAACCAATTGCGACGAAACCTTACCCTTGTGCTCCATATAAGAAACAGGAAATGCAACGTCAAATTGCTGAAATGATTAAGCAGGGCATAATCAGGGAATCAACAAGCGCCTGGGCTGCTCCTGCCTTTTTGGTTCCAAAGAAACAACCCAATGAATTTCGTTTCGTGACAGATTTCCGCAAGCTCAACCAAGTCACAAAAACGATCAATTATCCACTACCTGTCATGTCACATATTCTAAATGACTTGTCGTCCACCAAATGGATGTCAACCTTGGATTTGGCGAGTGGATATTGGCAGGTAGCAGTACATCCGGACTCTGTCGATAAAACAGGCTTTGTGACTCCTTTTGGGGCCTATGAATATTTACGTATGCCTTTTGGACTAGCTTCTGCACCTGCTACTTTCCAAAAGCTTATGGACACGGTTCTCAGACCTGTCCTGGGTCCCCATGTGCATGTCTATTTGGATGACATTATTATCACATCAGAGACTTTTGACGAGCACCTTTCTCTGCTCAAACAGGTGTTCCAACTTATGTACAGTGCTGGCTTGACGTTAAAACCTAGTAAATGCCAGATAGCGAGGGACGAGATTGTATATCTGGGGTTGAAAATCACTCCCCACGGCTTATTTACTGATAATGAAAATATTAGGCCTATTGTTGACTTTCCTCGGCCTAAAACAGCAAAAGAACTATCCCGCTTTCTGGGAATGACCGGATGGTATCAGCAGTTCGTCCCCGCTTATGCTACAATATGTGAGCCATTGTATGCTTTAAAACGTAAATCATCATCATCATCATTGTCAACCATTATCAATCCACTGCTGGACGAAGGTCTCCCCAAGTTTCCTCCACAACGGTCTGTCTTGTGCCAGTCTCCTCCATGTCACCCCTGCATACTTTCGAATTTCATCCACCCATCTCCCATGTGGTCTTCTTCTGGGTCTTTTCCTGTCCCTTGGAATCCAATCTAAAATTTCAGCTGTCCATCGATGATCTGTCCTTCTGGCAGTATGTCCAGCCCATTGCCATTTCAGGGATTTAACTCTGATCATGATGTCTTCCACTCTTGTCATTTTTCGGATCCACGAGTTCCTCTTCTTATCTCTCCTGGTTACACCAAGCATGCACCTCTCCATGCTTCTTTGAGTTGTCTGCAGCCTTTGTATGTCTCTTTTAGTTAAGGTCCTGGTCTCTGCACCATACGTAAGCACTGGAAGGATGCATTGATCAAACACTTTTCTTTTAAGACATAATGGCATATTGCTCTTGAAAATTATGCTGTTTCTTCCAAAAGCTCTCCAGGCAAGTTTTGTACGCCGATTAATTTCTTCATCAATGTGACCCTCACTTGATATCTGCTGTCCAAGATAAACGTACGTGTCTGTTATCTCCAGCTTTTCTCCATCAATCGATAAATCTTCATTTCTTGTAAAAGCATTGAACATCACTTTTGTCTTCTGAAAGTTCATTTTTAATCCCACTTCTTTACTCTTGTCAGCAAGTTCCTGGATCATACTCTGCAGCTCTGATGGGGTAGTTGCAAAAATGACTACGTCATCAGCAAAACGAAGGTGGGTTAGATAATCTCCATTAATCTTTATCCCCTTGTTTTCCCAGCTCAGTGACTGAAAAACACCCTCCAATGTGGCATTAAAGAGCTTCGGAGATATGGTGTCACCTTGTCTCACTCCCTTTCAATTTTTATGTGTGTTGTATTTTCAAACAGCCTAATCTTTGCACTTGCATTTTCATAGATGTTATTAATAATATTAATGTATGCATCTTCAATACCGCAGGTTTTCAGAGCCATTGTAACTGCTGATGGTTTCACCGAATCAAAGGCTTTTTCATAATCGATAAAAGCCATGCACAATGGAAGTTCATATTCCCTCGCTCTTTCAATTAGTTCTCTCAGCACGTGGATATGATCTATTGTGCTGTAGCCACTCCTGAATCCAGCTTGTTCTCTCGGTTGAGCCATGTCCAGTGTTACCTTCAAGCGGTGTGAAAGAACTTTAGTGAAGATTTTATAAACTACTGATAGGAGGCTGATAGGTCTGTAGTTTCCGAGATCCTCAATGTCACCTTTCTTATGTAGCAGGATCATTGTAGCGGTGTTCCAATCCTCAGGAATCTTTCCTTCATTAAGGCATCGAGTGAAAATTTGGGCGAGTACTGTTTCGATTTCTCCACTTGCTTCTTGTATGATGTCTACAGTAATTCCATCTTCTCCTGGAGCTTTTCCTCGCTTCATGTTCTTGATTGCATGTGCAACTTCTGCTGGAAGGACTGGAGGAACTCTGGTACTGGTATCTTTCATGATGTCTGGAGTGCATATATCATCCCTTTCATATAATTTGGAGTAGAAATCTTTCACTCTTGTCAAAATTTCGCCTCTATTTCTTGTTACAGAACCATCTTCTTTTCTCAGTGCCATAATCTGTTTTCTTCCCTTACTGAGATGTCCCTTTGCTAACTTTAGGCTTTGGTTGTTTTCAATTGCTTTCCTCACTAGTTCACAGTTGAATTTCCTTACGTCTTCAGTGATACTTTTCTTACTGTCTTGCATAGCTCTATATATTCCACTTTGGAAGTCACATCTTCTTTAGTTGTCCTCATCTCTCTTCTTTTTTGCATCAACATTTTCGTTTTTCCTGATAATTTGTTCACATGCAACTTGTTCTTAGACCCAGCTAATTTTGTTGCTGTTTCCATAAGAGCTTTTGTTACTTTTCTGTTAACTTCAGAGATGTCCACTTCTTCCGATGTTAGGCCTTCTAAAGCAGAGAACCTGTTCTTCAGTTCTAACTTGAAGGTATTATGGTGTTTTAAGGTTGGTTATGTCAATAGATTTTGTTTGTCCTATGAGCTTGCCACGTTCAAGTTTAGTGTTGAGGTGCATCTTACATCTCACCAATCTATGGTCACTACCTGTGTTGAACTTGTTTAGCACACTGCAGTCTTCTATGACGAATTTTTTGTTACACATAATAAAATCAATTTCACTTGTCGTCCCATTTGGATGTCTCCATGTCCATTTCCTGTGTGGCTTTTTCTTGAAGAAGGAGTTCAAGATGAAAAACCCTTCTGCCTCTGCAAACTCAACAAGAGTATTTCCACGCTGGTTTCTGTTGCCATGACCGAATTTACCTACCGAAGTTTCATTCTGTTGCCGTTGCCCTATTTTTGCATTGAAATCTCCCATAATTATTTTCAAGTGCTGCTTACCTTTATTATTTAGATGACAAATTTCCTCATAAAATTCTTCAATTTCTTCTTCAGGATGACTTGTGGTGGGTGCATAAGTTTGAATAATCTGAGCCTGGTATCTTTTCGAGAGTTGAATAACAAGTCGTGCAGCTCTGTCAGAGGAACTTTCAACTTCTACAACTTTATCCTTCAGTTTCTTGTTTATTATAAATCCAACACCACTAGTTCTGCCAGTATCTGTCCCACGATAGTAGAAGAGATGTCCACTTTTCAGTTCGATGAGATCTTCTCCTTTTCTCCTTACCTCACTTAGCCCCACGATGTCCCACTTGATCCTTTGTAGTTCCTCTTCCAATTCAAGAAGCCTTGAATCAGAAGATAGGGAGCGTCCATTGTAAGTAGCCAAGGTCAGCATCAGATGGCAGCCTAGTCCGGTCCTCCGGGGATTCTTAGCACCCTCTGCCTTCATGTCGCACTGGCCGCTGCCTTGGCCAGGTACATTCCAGCTGCCGGAGACTGAGGGCCAAGATTTAAGTTGTGGAATCATTTTGGAGGGGTTTGGCCATAACTCACCACGCTGGCCAAGCGGGTTGGTGAGTGTGGGATAGCATTTCCTCTGATCCCGATGGTATAGTTATACCGCTATGGGCGGTCGTCAGAGCCCCTTTAGTGGGAACAGGATGCACCACGAGAAGGCGGGGTTGACATTTGTCAAGGAGAGGCTGTGATGTTACGCATCACCTGACCTTACGTAAATACAAGAAGTTTATTTGGACACCTGAGGCTAACGCTGCATTCGAAACACTGAAGTCTGCATGGACTCAGCCTCCGGTGTTGGCTTTCCCGGATCATACTAAGGAATTTGATATTTATACTGATGCATCCGGAGTTGGTCTTGGTTGCGTTTTGTCACAAGCTGGGCATCCAATAGCTTTTGCGTCTCGTACTTTAGCCAAAGCTGAACGCAATTATTCAGCTACGGAACGTGAATGTCTTGCTGTTGTGTATGCGCTGAATAAATTTCAATGTTATCTTAACGAATTGACAGTTAACATAATTACGGATCATTCTGCCCTTCAGTATTTGAATTCTGCTAAGCACCTATCTCAAAGACTTATGAAGTGGGCTCTGAAGTTACAAGAGAGCAATATCAAAATTTCGTATCAGCCAGGTAATAAGAATCAATTACCGGACGCATTATCTCGCGTTCCGATTAGTGGGGTCTGACAGTTAAATTTTCAAAAGGGGTTTTAATTTTGTCGGGGATTATCGACAAAATTAAAACCCCTTTTGAAAATTTAGCGGGGATTATTAACGGGGATTATCGGTCCCCACAGAAACTACTCCTGGATGTCAGCCTTTACTTCTAATAGCTGATATAACATCCAGAGAGCAGATAATGGCAGAATTAATAAATGATCCAGATTTTGGGGAGATCTACAATTTTTTGCTTGCGGGTTCGCCCCTACCAAGTGATCCTTCTCTGGCTGGAAGGTCACAACATTTTGAAGTAATAGAGGGTCTTCTTTATTATACAAAATCTCGGACTACTAGGGCAGAGTTTCGCCTATGTATTCCGCGAACCCTTAGAATGGCTCTTTTAAATGAATTTCATGACAAACCTCTTGCAGGCCATTTAGGTATTCGCAAGACCCGTTGTAAATTGCGGGATGTTGCCTATTGGCCTGGTATGTACCAAAGTGTGCTCGCATACGTTCAATCATGTCACTTGTGTCAGATTAATAATTACCGTAATGTAAGACCGGCCGGTCACTTGAAATCTAGTTCAAGTTCTCATGTGTTTGATATTATTTCCATAGATTTATTGGGACCTTATTCATTATCTGTTAAAAATAAAGCTCGTTATGTTTTAGTACTAACTGATAATTTTTCTAAATGGGTTGAAGTGTTTCCCATTAAAGCCGCTACGGCTGAAGTTATTTGTAATGTCTTAGTTAATGAAGTATTTTCTAGATATGGTGCACCTAATAAAGTAGTTTTGGATAATGGTCCTCAATTTATTTCTGACATTTTTGAAAGAATGTGTGCGAGACTACACATTAAACATAAATTCATTTCCCCATATCATCCCCAGAGTAATCCTGCGGAACGCGTTAACCGAACGCTAGTGAAAATGATTGCGACTTTTGTAATGGATCATCATGAAAGATGGGATGACCATTTTGAACTTTTTGCGTTCGCCCTCCGCTCGTCTGTCCACGAGTCTACTAAAATTACTCCTGCAGAACTTTTTCTGGGTCGCAAAATTAAAACCCCTTTTGAAAATTTAACGGGGATTATCGACGAACTAAACCAGCGACCAACTCCGCAATCAGTAAGAATCATGGCAGAAAAAGCTCGTGTTGCAATGCTAGGAGCACAAGCGGCTCAAGCAAGATATTATAATTCTAGGCGTAGGGAACCAGATCTTGTCGTTGGAGATCTCACTCTCGTGGAAACGCACTTCCAGTCTTCTGTTTCGCATACTTTAGTGAAGAAATTTGCACCCAGCTACGAAGGTCCATATCGGGTGGCAAATATCTTTGAAAATAATATTGTTCTGGAGAAACCTGACAACCATTTTCAATATGTACATGTTGATCAGTGTCGCAAGTATCATGAACGGAATATCGATTTCATTATCAATCCTACTCAACCTTCTGTTCCACAGACTCAAGAATCTATATCTCATGTTCAACCGCCAGAAATTTTGGACGAACCAACAAACATTTTTGAAGAATCTCCAGTGATTTTTCCTTCACCCTCCCCCCTCCAGACGGGTTTCTACACACGCAACCTGATTCTCCCATGAGACCAAGGCTCGAATCGAGTTCGTCGAATACTAGTATCGTTCCTTTCCCTCCAACCATTGCCAAGACTATTGCTGCGCCGTTTCCGGATAACTCTGCACCAATGCGGGCTACTTCTTCTTTGAATACCTCGTCCGAAAGTATTCCTATAGGCAAATCTAAACATCACCCTGCACGACCACTGAATTACAGCAGCGACTCAGAGGCTTCAGACATTTCTGACTTATCAGTTATGAATCCTAAATTTCATGTTCCAAACCGTCCAGCACCACCAAAGGCTGGGCGCAAACGTGACTTGTCTCCCCAATCTGCTTCGCCGCAACAGCGACGAAGGCAGAAATCTTTGCATCCGCCCGGGTTTCGCCCCTGGAACCTACGTTCAGGGCAAACAGGGCCGATGCCTGCTGCTACTCTCATGCCACGTGGGCGTAAGCGAAAGCAAACGATGTGGCCGGAGACACGTCCGTCCAAAAAGATACTGGAAGGACACAACGGGCCCCAGCACAAAGGGACTTCATATCCAAAGCCTGGGGAGCCCGTTCCTATCAGCCGCAGCAGGGATTTCCGGACCGCCAGACTTCTGACGTTCCTGACCGTTCTTCTGAGCCGCAGGGATTTCCAGACCGCCAGACTCCTGACCGTTCTTCTGAGCCGCAGGGATTTCCAGACCGCCAGACTCCTGACCGTTCTTCTCAGCCGCAGGGATTTCTGGACCCACAGACTTCAGCCGTTTCGGACCGAAGGATTTCCGCCATTCCTAACCGTTCCCGTCAGCCGCCGGGATTTCCTGACCGACAGCAGACCGATGTTCCAGTTTTATTACAGTCCCTGAAGAGATCCAAGCCACCTGATTTTACCAGTCCAATTAGGCCTGGAAAATGTTATCGCACTAGAGTCTTTTATGCGTCCTCGAGATTAGTAAGTTCTCGTGGACAGGTTCTTTTCTCAGTTTGTTGTTTTTCCTGCACGACCAGTTAGCGTGTCAGAATTTCTTTTTTCGTGTGGGCCTATGCATTCTTTTTTGTGTATATATGTGTGTTTTTTTTATATTTCTTCTATGTCCATCTACTAATCCACTTTTTTTATATATATCTATGTGCTTAGGGGTAAAATAATAAAATTGTTACTGTTAGGCAGCTCCAGGTAAATTTCGCTGCTGATACAGTTGGTATGTATTTCAACGAATACTGCGAACGTAATTTGAAATGAAAATAATAAAATTGTTACTGTTAGGCAGCTCCAGGTAAATTTCGCTGCTGATACAGTTGGTATGTATTTCAACGAATAATGCGAACGTAATTTGAAATGAAAATAATAAAATTGTTACTGTTAGGCAGCTCCAGGCAATCTTCGCTGCTGATACAGTTGGTATGTATTCACCGAATAATGAGAACGTCATTTGAAATTAAAAAAAGTGATTCCTGCTAGGCAGAATAAAAGGAAAGTATGCCGATGCAGGTTTGTTTTTGTTCAACAATACAAATTTCACAGTTGAATACAGATTTCGAAAATTGTCATGCCAAGTTTGGTAATGTAAATAAGGCTACCACCAAACAACAAATCAAAAAAGAGGTCGAGAAACGTCAATCAACGAAATGTAAGACTTACACTCCAATATTGATAGGTTTTTCGGAAACAAAAAAAAATGAAAAATTAAGGGGGAGATGATGTAACGTATACTCTATATTCACTTTCCTTTTGATTTTACTATCTCTGGTTATTTTATTTTACTATGTAAATTATCTTCCTACTGAACGAAATATTATTTCACCCGCTGAATGAGATCTGGCAATGAGTGTAAGTCATGACGTGGTGGCAGCTAGTATATAGGCGCGTTCATCGAGACTTAGGAGAGCTTTTGTGTTGTTATGAGAGAGCTTTGGTGTTGTTATGGGGAGCTTTGGTGTTGTTATGAGGAGAGCTTGTGGTCGTTAAGAGAGAGCGTGTATAAAGCGAGGAGAGATTATTCATTATTGTTCTACAAGTGTTGTGTGTGCCTTAGTTGACCAAGAGTCGTTGAAATAAAGAAGTTTTCAGTAAGTCAGTCTTTCTCAATTCATAGTTTTTGTCAGACCTCTGTCTGGCTGTTAGGTTTATAACATTTATTTGATTCCTATAAATAACCAGCGTTGAGACTTTGTTTAAGTTCGTAATTAACTAGTAACAACACCCTTTTGAATTCATTATTTTGAAGCTTAGTACAAGTATATCATTAGCTAGCTGGTAGGAAGAGAATCATTCATAATAATTAGCTTAGCGGAAAGTGAATAAAGCTAATTCATTATACCTTAACTAAAAAAGACATACAAAGAATGCAGACAACTCAAAGAAGCCTGGAAAGATGCATGCTTGTTGTAACCAGGAAAGCTAAGAAGAGGAACTGTGGATAAGAAAAATGACAGGAGTGGACGACATTCTGACCAGAGTGAAATCACTGAAATGGCAATGGGCTGGACATGATACCGGAAGAACGGACCACCGATGGACAACTGAAATTTTAGATTAGATTCCGAGGGACAGGAAAAGTTCCAGAAGAAGACCCCATGGGAGAGGCATGGATGAAATTCGAAAGTATGCTGGAGTGACATGTAGGAAACAGGCACAAGACAGACAATTGTGGAAGAAATTTGTGGAGATCTTCATCCAGCAGTAGATTGATAATGGTTGATGATGAACATATTATATAGATGCATTGCGACATTGGTACAAGACCAAATTGACAGTGAATAATTAGGGCTGGTATTGTGAACCGCGCCTAAATTCCAGGTTGAACAAAACAACCAATGGAAATCACATTCCAGGAGCCTTACAGCATTGTGAACGTCAAAAAAAAAAATAATAATATAAAAGTTGTTTTGTAGATATTTTATTTAGGTATCCAGCATACAGTTATATGCTTATTTTAGAGAATTTCAGTATAATTCTGGCCCAATTAAAAAAAAATAATTCAGTTTCGAAAGGCATCCCTCACCACCCCTGCCCCCTTCCGCAAAATCCGAAGAAAAACTTAAATTTAAATACAATAGTGTACTAGGAATCTAAGAAATTTTAGTTTAATCCGTCAATATTTTTTTTAGTGAATCGATCGGTAATTTTAGTTTAACCTACTGATGATTCAAAACAATATTCTTTTTTTCTTAACGATGAGACATTTGGATCACCTGTTACGAAGCGCACTTGCCCAAGAATTAAATAACAGCGAATTCAGAAATTCCGCTGACAAGCACGGTTGTGACAAAATCACGAACAGCTGGTAGCAGGAGTACACATCACAATAGCAGATAGCGAATAACTGGAGCAAGTAATAGTTAACACGTCGCTGTGACACATCACGAAGGGCATGCTGGGTGGCAGTGATACAGTGAGGAACGTTTATGCTGTTGGCTGTTACAATCACTATTACTTAAGGTTTTCAGTAGAAGGCGCTACCTGTGATTTTTCAATAACATTGATCAAATCACAGATCGTGAAATATTGCTCATCTCTAGTTTTTCGGGCTTAAGGCTTGTCATGTTTTCCAGACTAGCAATAAGGCAATCATCAAAGCTGATAATCACCTCTCCCTAATCGGAACACAGTTTTAATCCTCCATAAAAGCTGAAGGTTCTAGATTTTTTTACTGAAGAATTATTGTTCACTCGCAAGACATTGTTTAACTCTCAATGAAAAAATCCTAACCTTTTACTGGCATACTACCTCCTTCAGTAAAAGTTCGTATTCAGGTACTGCAGAAACTTTCCACGATTGAAACTTCAGTGCTGACAGTATATGCTCATGTAACATCAGATTACAGCGATCAGATAAATTTTCATTTGGGATGTATATTTCTTATAACTGCCTTGTGGCCAGCCGAAATGGCGACATACAAAAGGTATGATGGCGGGAGAGAGGGTGATTTGCGTGTTATCGAACTCTATGCTTTGTTCCTAAATAATGTGGAAATTATATCTCGCAATCATGTTATAAATGTTCGTACAGATTTCTATTTTGAAGAGATGGAGAAATCGTCTAAGAAAGTGTTGTTTCAAACCCTACCGGTTCAGTATGTATCAAAAAAAGCAAAGCGGCGTTGAAGTGCCAAAAACACAGAGCTGTTTTGTACATGGAGAGCATTTTATTTGCCATGACGGATGCCAAATCCAGTCGTAAGCTAACAACATTCCATGCTTTGCGTCTAAATGACATCCCAACTTCCATGAGTATATCAGAGATCTGTTGCTCTCCCCAGGACGAAATCCGTGAAATGAGGGCCCATATTTCAATTCCACAAAACCCAATCAATTAATATTATTAAAGATATACACGTTCGAAAAGTTTCGCTGTTAAAATGGCGTTCTCGGCCATTAAGTTTAATATGATTCAGAACTTCACACAGTGAACGAATAATGAATCCCTGTGAAAAGTAAAGAGATTCAAACCAGACATAAAAATTTCAGTGTCGTACCTTAAGAATTCTCGAACTATCCACATGGATGTAGGCGATATTTCACATCCTTTTCTTAACTTTCCCTAATAAACTGAAATCCAAATGATGTCATTTTAGCAGTACTACTTCAAGCAGTCACAACGATGGCTACCCTTTCGCATTTCAAAACAGAAAGTTTGGATGTTGTCAAAGGATACTTCGATCCTTCAACGTTTTCCTGGACTTTCTAAAATACTTTGAGGAAAACACAAAATAAAATATAAATATTTTAGTTTACGCTAATATACTGTACGAATTAGCCCAGTCTCAGACTGCTCAGGTATAAAATGTGAAACAGGACCGTTGGTTTGGATCTGAATATAATATCGCGTTTAAATAGTACATCGCAGCAATTTAGAACTTTATGAAAAATATTTTTCTCCTTATAATTTCTGATATTATTTAACGTTGGATTAATATTTACATTTAATCCCAAAATCAGATTCAGTGGTTATGTGTTTTAAAGCAATATGTGGTTTATAAAAATTTTGAAAAAACACAAAGAGTATCATTACGTAATATTTAAAAACTTGCTATAAGTTTAGAAATTTGTATCTGCTTGTCTTCATTTTTTTCTGCGCTGTCTTCGCACATCATCACACAGAGCTTTAGAATAACCATTTTTAATCTTACTGTAAAGATATCTCAATTTGCTATTTTAAAGTTTGCAGCTTCATTCGCGTTTTCTTTTTTAAAAATCGGGAAAAATCACGGCTTCTACGTCCTTGCTAGTGAAAGATTACTCTTGTGTTCATTTGCGCACATATACAACCATACTGTACATAGAAAGGGTTGTTGTAAGCTACAATAAAAATATTTATGTCAAGCTATAGAAAAATGTATATGCAAAGCTTCAACTTCCACAAAACTATACTAACATTTCATTTATATTAATAAATTCTGTTGATATGGAAAGATGCTTGCAAATTGTCATAAAATTTTCAAATTTCGATTAACTTTCAGCTTGCTTCGCTGTTTCAACTCATATAACGGGTGAATGTTATCGAACGTAATCATAAAGCGAAGTCTTGTGAGAGGCATCGCATTCTCTGTACATGATGTGTCCCAGAATTTATCAACCTCTAATTTTCCCCTTGTAAGATACCTGCCAGGCTCGAACCGTTAATAACCTTTTCGCTATAGTCTCTCAATGCAAAGTGGATTCCCACTTATAGTGCGATTTTATATGTACAATGAATGTTTTAGTAGAATTTATCGCCAAGTCAGAGAGCAAATCATTTAAAAACAGTTTCCACAAATCTACATAGCGTTTGGCCAATTAACCTTCCATGGAACTCTCGGCAGGTGATTTGCAAATTTATGTCTTTTGTTATCAACAGTTTGATCTAAAACATCTGTTTGTAAATTTATGCAGCCATCCAGTTTTAGATTTTGCGAGAGTAGTGTTATTTTAAATGGTAAAACTGAAATACGTTATTCGTAAAATAATATTTAGAATATGTATTACCTGAAGCTTCATTCGACGGAATATTTGATTAGGAGATTAAATTTTTATTAGCAACACCAGATTTACAAGTGAATACCGGTATTTGCTTGAGTGTTAAATAAGTTTCTCCCTGACCGTTCTTCCGAGATGTATCCGAGTTCCAGGCTGTATGAGCCATATGACACGAAACTGTACCCTGGTCCGACATTCTCCCAGAGAGCACGTCCACTAAATTACGAACAGGCAGATGTTATGGAATTTGATAGTTCTACAACCTCATAGCAAAAAAAAAGAAAAAAAAATATACGAAAAAAGAAAAAAATTCAGTTTCTGCGGTTTTACTGACCCGAAGCCGAACAACGGATGACGAAATCGGAACTTTCCATTTAATGCGACATAAACATCTGTGGCCTTCAGATTCAAATCATTCAAATAAAATCTTTTCGCAGAAGTTCTTTTAGTCTTTCTGGAAAAATCGAAGATTTCGTTTTCAGGGTATATTAGTTCATTCTTTCCTCTAACTGTTTGAAACTTCAGTACGAATAAAATTTTCATCCAACTTACCCTAATCTTGAATTTTCTATTCGGCCAGTCCCGCATAATAGTGAATTACCTGTGCTGAAGCCTCTGGATTTATTAAATGACTTTGTTTGGAATCAGATGAAGCAATTTTAAGTTCTTCTCTTGTGGAGTCAACTCCAGAGTTTGAAAGTGAAACAGACCCACAACTTTATTTATTCCCAAAACGAACTGAATGACTTAATAAGGGACCTAGGTCTTTCAAAAGAGACATCTGAGTTATTAGGATCCAGGATGAAATAAAAACATTTGTTACTATCTGATACGTTTTTCTCATGGAACAGATACCGTGGCAGACAGTTTGTTCCATTTTTCTCACAACAGGGAAATCTAAACTATTGCACTGACGTTTTTGGGTTGATGAAACAAATGAACGCATACAATTTCTGGATGGGGTCTAGTGGGATATTACACCATTCTTCATGCACAAACCGCTCCAGATCTTTGAAAGATGCAGGAGGGGGTAACTGGATCTTACTCTCTTTTTCATTACAGACCACAGTGTCATGATGATATTTAAGTGTGGTGATTGGGGAGGCCAAGGAAGGTGTGAAAGTTTGTCGTCATGTTCCTCAAACCATTATTGAACATCCCGAGAATTGTAAATTGGGATGTTACTATCCTGATAGATGGCATCACCTGCAGGAGGCAATGCCTGTGCCACTGGATTGACTTCGTTCACCAAAATGGCTTCATACGTTTTGCCAGGTATCCGTCCTTTCAAATTGATTAGGAGACCACCTAAAAACTACGATATGACCACCCAGAGCATAGCAGAACCACCACCATGCTGCACTGTTGGAAGCAGAGAGTTGGGTTTTGCGTTTCTGCCGGTGTTGTTCACCCATAAACATGTCCATCGGTGAGGAATAGTGTGATTATGGATTCATCCGACCACATTAAATGCTTCCATTAATTGGCGGTCCACGTTGTGTGCTCCTGGAACCACTGCCATCGCCGCTGTGCACTCACCTGGGTCTCCAGAGGTTTTGCGATAGCACCTCTGCCATGAGTATCTTGTTTAAGCAGTTTTCTGCGTACTGTTTTCGCTGATACGGGAGTCTGGAAATACAGAGGGACCTCTGCACCAATTTTTGGTGACGTGGGCTTCTTATTTCGGTTAACAATTCTTTTTGATGCTCTCTTGTCTCTATCATTCAGTGTCGTTTTCTTGCACCCGTCTGTTTTGCAGTCAAGGCTTTTCCCCGAACATGATATGCTGTCATGACGCTAGACACAGTAGCTCTCGATAGGCCCACTACCCTGGAGACTGTTATCACGGAGGCACCAAATGGCCTTCCATCAATAATTAATCCTATTTCAAAGTCCGTTATGTAACGCATTTCGTTATCATCCTGAAAGGAATTGTACAAGACCCTTGAAATGCTCTTAAACAGGATCGAGGTTCTAAACAAAGATATTACAAAGTGGTGGAAACCTTTGCCTATTGCGATGTACGCAGCTGTATTATGAGTCACTTCTCTGAGAATTCTCAAATTGTACTGTGCAATCCCTATAATTTGTGCTTCGTTTCTATTCATGTACATACCTATGGTACCTCTCCTGAGTATAAACACACTGATTTTAAGACTACGACATCACTCTGAAATTACCAAAGATCGTTGTAAATCTTAAATTTTAAGCCAAAAAAATAATTATTGTATTATATTTTCGAAATAATATACTTAAAGAATATTTACTGCAAAGGGAAACATCCAAGTGTACAGGAACAAATAAGTTACGAAAACATAAAGTGAATGCGAACATTATTAGTAGAAAGCAATAGCAAACCGACTCAATTCATCCGCAGTTACAAACGCAATTATGATATTGAGATACTTTTATGAAAAACACATTGTAAAGGATTAGGATGTCTAGCAGGAATATGGGAAAGACTCGTGGTTTAAACAGGTTTGAAAGCGGGATGGTACTGCACACTAAGCGTGTAGGTGCTAACATATCAGAGGAGGAAAACCACCTCGGCTACGAAAGATCAGTTACATCGAGGTATACAATGAGTGTTGCACAAAACTAACGGTCTCTCGAAGGAAACGAACCGGCCAATAGTCGAGGATAACTGCTGCTGGAGAGGATTGCACCATGTAACAGAAAAATTTCAAAGCGTCAGGTATAATGGTATAAAAAGGAGAACATTTGTATACCAAGCCTGTTACATCTTAGAGCGAATGGTCTTTAACAGTTCACGCCCACTTCATATACAGCTTGTCTCTATTTAAACCAACAAATTTGTCGTAAATGTGAATGGGTTTTACAATTCGAGACATCAGGAGCAAAATACTCTCGCTTCTTCAGATGTATGACGTTTCAGTTACTACGTGCAGCTGGATGGGACAGAGCATCACGTTAGCAGAACGAATCGGTGGATTTCATCAGGGCCGGATTTCGATTATTGGGGGTCCGGGGCACTTTAGGTTCGATGGGCTTTCCGAACCCAGAAATTAAAATACACATAAAAGAGAACAGTTCATCAAATTATACATAAAATTTCAAGTGTTCGCTTTAATATTTAAGAATTAGTTATATTAAAAAAAATTAAAAATAGCTGCTTCATGAGATTATAAGTTTTGACATACCCGATGCACCATTGCATCATGACTACATACCTAATAATATGTAGCAGCCTATTTACCCGCAAAACAGCAACTACTCGGCGAAACATCGATTCGATGAGGTGGCGACAGGTATCCTGCGGTATCTTGTATCATAACGTCCACAGCAGGTCCTACATTTCTCATACACTTCGGGGTGGTGGTGCTTTAGCACGAACCCGCTTTTCCAAATCGAACCACAAAAATTCGATTGGATTCATCGTCAGGTAAATTTGGAAGGCAGACTATTAACAGGAAGTCGCCAGCATGTTTCTTTAAACATTCCTTGGCGATTCCGGAAGTGTGGCATGGCGCATTAGTCTGTTGGTAATAGCCATCACAATTAAAGGACACAGCTGCCGGGAATGGGTGAATTTCGTCCGCAACTATATTCAAATATCTGACAGCGGTCAGGGATTTTGCTATTAGGATAATGGGACTTAAAGTGCCCCAAGAAAACATCCCCGAAAGCATAAACCCGCCACTGCAGACCTGTTTCCGTCCAACGGTGTATCCATGTGCCATAGCCTCCGTTAGTAATCGGAGTATCCGCGCTCGGCCGTTTACGCGATGCACGAGGAATCTTTATTCGTCAGACCAAACCACTTTCTTTCAATCATCCACGGCGCAATCTCAATGATATTGGTCCTACTTCATGAGTTGTTGGCAATGACGTGCAATAAGCATGTGGACCCGGTTGGATCTTCTGTTACGCAGGCCCATGCGCAGAAAGCTGCAATGAACTGTGTGCTGTGACACATTGCTCTGATCACCACTGTTGTAGGTGCGAGTACTTTGTCCCACTGTGGCACGGCATCATGACACCACAATTTGTCCTTTATCGAACTTTGATAAATCGGCAGATTTTCTCATTCTAACTCCGAACACTCTACTAACCGAAAGACGGTTCTCCGGTTGTATATATACTGATCTGTGAACTTCACCTGCGCCACCGTTCGATCTCCTGGTGCACGCATTTCTTTAGGCTGGAGGTGGTCATAATTTATTGGCTAATCGGTGTGCAGCATATTAAGTCGGTGTACAGCTCATTGGTGTACAGCATATTAAAGTGCTTTTTTCCGCTATTGGTCGTAAACATGCAAAATTGCAAACATTTCGGTAATAGAAATCACACACACAAATCTGTCCGCTGAAAGGAGTCGGCTATGCTGGACTGTCCGTTCATGAGGATTTACTGTATTGTATTCGCAAAGCAAGAACGTGCTTATACCTTGAAATATTTTTACCCACGTCTTTTACACTTCATTGTTTCAAAGTAGTTTTTTACGTTAAATATGACAGTTTATAATCATTCAGGTGATTTTGTTAGCAGAATTGCAATTATTTTGCTTTCCTTCCTGCTTATCAGCATGAAGAAAAATGTCAGGTATATTGGTAAGCCTGCTGTAATCTTGTGCTATACAGGGTGTCCCGGAACTTCATGTACAAACTTGGAGGGGAGGTAGAGAACAGCTTTAGGAACCAGAATTAAATAGGAAAACATGGGCGGAAACGATAGGCGACGCTGTACGCGAGCTCGCAAGGTCGGCACGTGTGGCTTCCTCATTGTAGACGGATAATTTCACACACGCCGAGTTGACGGATATGCACTTCGTCTATGGCCTACCCAACGGAAATGGATGCGCTGAGGGTCAGTTGTATCAGGAAAGATATCCAACGAGGCACCAACCAAATCATCAAATGTTTGCTCGGGTACATCAGAACCTTGCGGAACGTGGATCCTTCACAGCAACGATGCAGGATACCGGGCGGTCGCGAACAGCACGAACACCCATATTGGAAGACCGTCTCTTACATGCTGTGGACCGAAATCTCGGGACCAGTGTACGAGCGCTTGCCGCTGCCGCCCGAACGTCTTGATCAATTGTCTGGCGCGTTCTGCAGGGCGAAGCCTTACATCCCTTTCATCTTCAGAGAGTTCAATTACTGCAGCCGGATGATCACCCACGACGTGTCGCTTTTGCACAGTGGTTTCTACACCAAAGTGTGGCCGACCCGCAATTTCCCAGTTCTGTTATGTTAAGTGATGAAGCAACCTTTTCACGTGGAGGGATGTTCAATACGCACAACGCGCACATGTGGGCCGTAGACAACCCACACGGAACCCGACCACGAGCCACACAACAACGCTTTACTGTTAATGTGTGGGCGGGTATCGTGGCTGACAGTTTAGTCGGGCCATATATCTTACCACCTCGATTGGACGCTCGCAAGTATCTCGTCTTTCTTCAGGAAGTTCTTTCGGAAATGCTGCACGATGTCCCCGCACATGTTCAACGCGGAATGTGGTTGCAACATGATGGGGCGCCATCTCATTACGCAAGGTGCGTACGTGACCATTTGGACCGGACATTTGGAACCAAGTGGATTGGGCGTGGCGGTCCCGTCGAATGGCCCCCAGATCCCCTGATTTATCACCTCTTCATTATTATATCTGGGGTGCCATGAAGAGCATTGTGTACGACACGCCAGTAAAATCTGATATGACCTGGTGGCACGAATCTCCATCGCTGCTGCTACGATCCGCGAAACGCCAGGTATCTTCGACAATGTTCGCCAGTCCATGTCGCGTAGGTGTCATGCTTGCATCCAGGCCTATGGGCGCAATTTCTAACACCTCCTGTGATGCTTGTAAGTCCTACATTTTACTCTTTTGTTGTGTAATAAAGAGTTTTACACTGATTTCTGTATTGTGGCCTTACTGCGTCTTTGTGTCTCTTTCTCACGTGAGGGTGACGTTACCGCCCATGCTTTCCTATTTAATTTTCTGGTTCCTAACGCTGTTCTCTACCTCCTCCAAGTTTGAACACGAAGTTCCTGGACACCCTGTAGAAACGTATTCTTTTGCACCAACAAGTATTTACACTGTATCTATCTTGAAATTACTTTGGAAATGTATGTATATTCACTTGCAGGATGCCTTTTGCAATACTTTCTAACGTAACGTAGAAAAAATTTTAGAAAAACATTAGCCTACTAAAAGGCGCAATACGAAATCAAACATCACCCATAATGCCGCAAATATTATTGTAGTATTTAACTTATTAAATAAAATAAAAATATTAAACCGCGCGCTAAAGTGAATCCTGCATTCAGTTTTATCATTGTGCAATCCTAACGCGTACCTCATTACTGACAGAAAAAAGAAACACCTTCGATGCTTTGATAATTTGACTGTGTATCACAATAAAAAACAGTAATTTGAGGAATTAATACAGTTACCGCGAAGGAAATGGTTGCTTCCTTGGTTGGGAAGCCAGTAACTAGAAGCGCAGTATAGGTACTGCCCTTCAACTTTAAAGTAATGCAGAGTTGTTTTTGGAAAAACAGAAACAAAATCGGAAAATTCTATAATATTGACATATGATTTAAATTAGATACATAATTCCGATTTCTGGATAAATAATAGATATATAATGCGATTTCTGGATATATAGTATATATATTTGATAAACATTGTCTTCACGGGTTTTTTAACAAGCAGTTTTTTTAAATAAATATGAATCTCTTCAAGTGTTAGATATATGCTTGACACATTACTGAATTTATTTGAATAAATGATGGATCGTAGTACACTGGCGTGCAAAAATCAAGGACGAGACGGTTTTTCGAATGTAACGTCGTGCAGAAGTGCTCCACATCGACGCAAATCGTACCATAAGATCCCCAAGATGTAAGACTATGGTACAAGTGAGCAAAACCGTCCAAACAAGGAATTCAAAGGATACAAAGGTACTTCATTGAAAAGGTAGCTTCGAGCACAACTGGACAGAAAACAGAAACGTCCATGTGACAGGCGGCTGCCAAGAAAAATCCAATCTTTAGTAGGGGATGTGATCCCCCGTGACTGCGTTGCAGGATTTATAACGTCTGTCCATGCTGAGGACGAGGTTGTCAAGGAGCTGTTGAGGCATCGCGGACCGTTACTTTTGTAGCGCCAATCGCAGCTGAGGAATTGTTGCTGGCGGCTGGTGACGTGTTGCCAAGCGTCTCCGAGAAAGTCCCACTCGTGTTCGATTGGATTTAGGTCCGGGGACCCTGCGGTCCAATCCATGCGTTGAATATCTTTACTCTCCAACAGCTCTGCGACAGCCACTGTACGATGAGGTGTAGCGTTGTCGTCCATGAAGAGGAACTCAGGACCCACAGCACCTCTAAACAGACGCCCGTGAAGCGGTAAAACCTCGGTACAATAGCGGAGACACTTCCTTGGAAGATGTGGAAGTCGGTACGGCTACCAAGCATGATACCGCCCCAAACGAGAACTCCACCACCTCCAAACCGGTCCTCTTTCGATGATGTTGGAGATGTCATCGCGTGTTTCCTGCTCTCTCCAGATGTGTATACGTCCAGAATCGCTCGTCAGACAAAATCGGCCCTCATCCGTAAAGAGAACACGACCATATTTCTGATGTGTCCAGTTCTTGTGTTCCTGGCACCACAGAAACCGCCGTCTTTTATGTGCAGGCGTTAATGGCACACACCGTACTAGTCGTCGTGCAAATAGACCACCTTTGTGAAGCCTCCTGACCACGATAAAACGGAATAACGGACGTCCAGTTTTCTGTTGCATGTGCCTTGCAATTTCTCCCGCTGTCTGTCGTCTGTCTGTTCTCGCCCTTTGGAATATATACCGGTCGTCCGCCGCCGTGGTTGCTGGTGGGCGACTACTGCTAAACTCTCGGACAGCTGTTCCTGTCGTTTGAAATGCTCTCCAAGCTCGTAAAACGATGCTCTGTGCGATCCCGAACTCCTCGGCCACACTAGTCACACATGGAACTTCTTCCAACTTCCCAATGACGCGACCGCGGGTAAAGTCATCCAGATGTCGTCTACTGGATTGCCTGTTGGCCATATCACACGGTGGCAGCAACTCGACGGTGTTCAAACTGATGTACACCGTGTAATAGCTTTCACCGAATTGCTGAGCGTACACCGCCCGTGTGCTTTATACCCTTCCGATACTTCCCCCTTACGTCATGCTGCGTATATGCCCTACCGTACCGGACCCTATTCTATCTCCTGAGGGGTCTTTCGGTCCGTTTTGCCTGTTCGTTCTACTGTTATGCTAATTTCTCCTCTCCGTCCTTAATTTTTACACACCAGTGTATATGAACACTAAAATATTAAAAACATTTTGTCAAATAAAAGATTTAACAAAAGGAAAATTTATTCACAAAATCTAATGATGGTGTATATAAAGAGGAAACTATTTTTGTTTATGCAAATATATCTTCAGCTAAACATTAATCTTACAAGAACATTAGAAAAACGTTGCAACTATAATTTCAGAAAATTTCTGAATGAGGTTCAAAATAAAGTCATAAATAACGCTTTATTATCGCAGTACTTTGATCGAGAATAGATACAAACATTCATTTTATCCCGAATGATGAAAACGATAAGAAAAAAGGAAAAACTCCAATTCCTAAATTATCATGTACATTTCATAAAGTTTACCTCAGAATAAGGCGAACACATGAAAGTATACACATACGTGGTGACTTATTCATTGCTTCAACAGCGTATGCCGTACGGTGATTCATAACTGTGTCGATAATGACCAGCCAAGATAGTATCATATTGTTTCACTATTTATTACCGATGCTCCAGTATATATTCGGATTTAAATCAATTCTATTTGTTATATAATGAAAATGCTGTATTAAAAATCCCCGTAAGTCATTAAAACAGTTTTGTATTTCTATTCAAATTGTCCGCAGTGACCTAAGTGTATAACAACACTAAGACTCAATATCCTTAAAGTCTATCATACTAATACATAAAAGTCTGTTTACAGCAATGTTTCTAAATTATTATAATGCACATATAGTCATTAATTGTTCGTTATCCATTGAATTTAGAAACATACTTAATCAACTGTAGTTTGCATTCAATATTTTACTTCCTGATAATAAGTTGAGATGTAGACACAATGCAAACATTACTTCACTAAAACCGATTATACACAATAAACAGTTCAGAGGTCAAATAGAAATATGTACACTTTAAAAGTCTTATAATAGGATATTCATTTCCTGAATCAAACCTTTTCAACCAGACACCATCCACCGCAATCTTCCGTACATGTTACGGAGAACTTATCTACGTCCATTTTCAACAGATTATTCAGTCCTCAGTTGTGAAGTTCCCGACTGTAAGTGAAGTAACTCCTGAGTGTACTTTTTTTCATGAAGGTCTTCACTACGTTGTTTGTTGTCCACTTGATCTGTCCCCATTGTGAATAGAAGTCATATTCAATTCTCAAATTATTATTGTAATATCCGGATAAGTTCTTCATTCCTTTTAAGTCCCAGTATCCACTTTCTTTAGCTGTTATGAAACGCCACGCATATGGTAGTTCCAGAGGGTCTTGTTCATTACAGTTATAGCTTTCTTGTTTTCTCAATCATCACACTGTCCGACACCAGAATCTTTTTATGCGAACTGTGTGAAGTTAACACCCTACCTTCCCCCCATATGGGTGTAGATTTCTGATTTAAACAGTATCTAATGAGTGATGTCTTCTGAGTAACTTGCCTGCAGTTTCTTTGATGTTCTTCAATCCTGGTTTGCAATCGCCTCTTAGTACTTCCAATATATGTGCTAGTTTTATTTTTAGTGGTAATTTTCACTGTTGGTATCCCGTAAGTTCCTGCTCTTTTACTGTATTACGTTTCATCATAACCAGAAGTAAGAAAGCAACTATTATCTGTCACTATATATGCAAATGGTTTATTAATTTTATTGCAATCTTTTCGTAAAATGTTAGTCAATGGTGGGATGTAATGAGAATTTCCACAATGTTGCATATCTCTTTTTACTGTGGCAAATTTCATTATCCATTCTATCTCTGCATGTTCCAAGGCTGCCTTGCAGGTGTAAGATACTGCTCTTGGAATAAAATATCGGAAGGCGGCATATTTATAATGTTTAGGATGATTTGAATGAAACGGTATAATAGCGGGATATACGTTTGCTTCCTGTAAACTGTGTAATCTAGAGAATCGTGCTTTCTTATCAATATAATATCAAGGTAACCAGGTTGTCACTCAACTTCCCGCTCACAAGTAACTTGTATTGTAGGAAAATATTTATTTCATTTCGTTATGAATTGTTGTAAACTCCAATTAAACCTTGGAACAAGCTGAGATAGAATGGATTATGATCATTGCTACTGAGTTTGGAAATAAAAGAAATTAGATATGGAAGATATACAATAATCATAAAGGTAGCATTAATGAACCCAGAAGTAATAATGCAATAAAAAGGGATATGCAATATTGTGAAACCTTTCCTTACATCCTACCATTGATTAACATTTTACAAAAAATAATGCAGTGAAATTAATAAAAGATTTGCAGATATAGTAACACACAATAGTCGCTTTGTTACTCCTGGTTATGATAAAACGCAATATACGCAATTAGCAGGAACTTACGGGATACCAACAGTGAATATTACCACTAAAACTAAAACTAGCAAACACTATCTACCAACAAGTAATTGGACACCTGTGATAGCAAAGGAAAACGAAGTTTATTCACCTTCAATAGTTAGTGGAGCCTCCACGAGCGGCGATTACAGCTGCCACCCTTGGTGCATACTCTCAACCAGGCGTTGTACGACGGCTAGTGGTATTTTCTTCCACTCGGCTGGAGAAGACAGGTCAGTCCCTTCACCGATTTCGGACGGTGGGGGCACCACTTAAGTCGAAGCTCCAACTCGTCCCAGAGGTGCGCGATTGGGTTAAGGTCCGGGCTCTGCGCAGGCCAGTCCATTGGATTAACCCCATTGTCACCATACCAAGCCATGGTGGACCTCGCAACATGACAGGGGGCATTGTCATCCTGAGAGCAACTTGGGTCCACCCCGTAAAACTGCTACAACGTAGGAAGCCCATGATCATCTAAAATGATGCAGTAGGTCTCGGCGTTGAGTCTACCAGGAATTGCAACCAAGGGTCCCGTGCCATACCACGAGAAACACCCCATAGCATAATTCCACCGCCGCCGAACTTCACAGTTGGCAAAATACATTCCGGCAAGAGGCGTTCTCCAGGCAGACGCCAAACTCAGACCCTGCCATCCAAACGGTAGACGGTAGACCTTGATTAGTCGCTCCAGAGAACCTGTTTCCGCTGTTCAACGGTCCAGTGTCGGCGTTCTTTGCACCACGTTAGCCGAGCAGCGTTATTACACTTGGTGATCCAAGGCTTGTGGACGGTAGCACGTCCATGATAACCAAGCAGATGGGCTTCATTACGGATGGTATTCATCGAAAGAACACTCCTGGATGCCTGTTGAAACTCCTGGCGGATTTGGCCTATTGATTTGATGCGGTTCTTCCGAATTTTTCTGCCCAGCACACGTCGGTCTCTAACTACCAGTTTTGTGGGTCTACTGGTTCGGGCCACATTCCGACAGTCACCTCTCATATTCCACTTTCCAATCACGTAGGCCACTGTCGATTTTGGGTACTTCAACTCGCTGGATATGTCATGTATGTATCGGCCATTTCTGTGATACCCGACGATTACACCTTTCTTGAAATCAGAGAGCTCCGAACTGCGTGCCATCTTGCATGCGACTGGTTGCGTGGTTGTTTCCCACACGATATTTAACAGCGGCGGCCGTGACGTTTATCAGGACCGCAGATATCGTCGATTGGAGAGGTATCCAATTACTTGTTGGTAGATAGTGTATATATTGGAAGTACTAAGAGGCATTTCTAAACCAATAATGAAGCACATCAACGAAGCTGAAGGCAAGCTAATCAGAAGACATCACTCATTAGATACTGTTTAAATCAGAACTCTGTACACTGTGTGAAGTAAGCTAAGGTGTTTACTTCACACAATACTCATAAGAAGATTTTGGTGTCGGACAGTGATGATTGAGAAAACAAAAAAGCTGTAACTGTAATGAACAACCCCTTTGGAACTGCCCTACGTGTGTCGTTTCCTTACAGTTAAAGAAAGAGGATACTGAGACTAAAAAAGAATGAAGAAATTAAAGAAAAAAAAGAAATAGTATCTTGTCCTGTACTAAACACTGCATGAGGTATTCTGCATGGTTCCACAAATGTTGTATAAAATTTCTTTAGATTTTGCTAAGGAATTTAAATGTTATCATTATTAAGAATGAGTAATTTTTCTTTTCGTACGACTTTCGTTTACAAAAGTCGCATTTAGTTTTCATCAAAAGAGTGAACCAAACATAAATTGTTTCAGTTATTTAATCACATTTCAGCTTCTAATTATGCTAAAATTTAGTTTTTTCAGTATTTTCAGGGAGCAATATAAGACAGTAAAATATAATCAATTCAGAAGATTAGAAACCAAACTGTTCCCATTTAACTCAAACTACGGGAAAAAACATGATATCTTACAGCGTACGGATGTTTACAAAGAAAATTGAAAATTTTTACTAAAATATTTCCAATTAAGTGCTGGGAGCTAATTTGAAATCCTGATTTTCGAAAGTGTGACTTGCAATTTGATTTAAGTAGCTTGAAACCATTCGAAATGTCTTAAAATTCAGTTCTATACTAAATAAATAGGTATAGCATTAAAAATATAAACTACTATCACGATATAATATCCTATTGTATCAATTAAGTAGAGTACGTTCATTTTTAGCCGTATGGCCAGCGGGACCAGTTCACCTTATTTATTTATGTAGGTAACCACTTCATGCGCGGCATGAAAAACTTTACTTCCGGGAGCATTGAATATGCGATTTGGACGTCAAAAAAGAACACCGGTGTACGACTCTCTCCAGAATTGTGAGTTTTAAAAAAACGTTAAATGACAAAATGCTCTACGGCTAGCCTGTAGAACATATATCCTACATTGGTGTATCCACTATTTTCTTCCTATATTTTCTTGAAATACCGAAATCACCGTACAAATTCCTGGCTCACAAGAATTTTTTTATCTATCATTCATATGCTCAATTGATTCCCTACCGTATTGGGGGAAGTGCATATCTATGAGTTACAACTGGCACATAAGAATACATATTAATGCGTTGGCCGTTCTTAAAACCATGTAATTCTGGAATTTAAATAGTTCGTTACGTGCAAAACCACAGAGGAGAAGCACTTCGACTGTACTTTCTTGTTGACAACATAAGGGAAACGCCAGTCAGGTCAATAGGGTTCGTGCTTTGGATAAGTAGTCCGCGAAGTCGGTCTCACATATTCGTGTAGCCACCGGGCTTCGTCATTATTTCGCACAGTCAAACTAGCAGGAAAACTGATGTATCGATACATGTCATCAACATATTCCAGGCGAAAGATTCGACCAATCTATGGCGTTAACTAAGTGCTAATGTGATCAGTTTCCTTCCCAGAACATTATTCTGAGATTTACAAAATTGGCGATGTGTCATATGACAAGGTAAATGATTCTTGCAAAAATATGTTGTTCACATTGGAAAGAAATGTTGATCATTCCATCAATTAAAAGCATATTAGGCTCGCTTTGTTTCAACAAATTTTAATGAAAGAAGAAAAATATTTTGAATTTATTGTCCTAAAATATATTTGAATCTATCATAAAACAACCATTTTTAATATTCGGTATAAATATGAAATTAATAATGCTACCTCGACCTTATCCAATTTAAATGAAATATTGTTAGATCATTCTGAAATTCCCTGTGATTGAATCACAAACATCATGCTCCTAAAATAGTGCGCAGTTTATACGGTACACCAAATATGAAAACATTAAATTAGTCTACATTTTTCAGCTTTTCACATGGTGGAAAAAAGTTTATTGTGCCTTCACGTTACGTACGAGATAAATTTAATTTTGAACATTGGCTTCTATTCCGTCTCAGTCTTTCAGAACAGGAGTCATCAAACAATAGTTTTTAAAATATAATATCTCCCTGATAAGGTGTTATTTTTAACTTTTCTTAGAATCACAAATACCAATCTCCTAAAAACGCTTTCGGCTAGATATCGAGAGTTCTGGGATTCGATTCGCCAGCGGTGGCCGAATAACAATTTTTCAGTTATTGTGTGTTGCTAAAACTTGGAAAGAGCAATGCCTTTGTTTATTAATTTTTGTTTAGCATGGCAGTTTGTTAGAAAGTATATTCTGCACATGTTTTCTTTTTTGCATGATTGACGTCCCGTCCACGAAGGGTGAATCATTACATCACCCGTTTCTCCATACATTTAGTTCTAAAGTTTCATTCGAAAAATACAATTTGCCTCGGAATTATTGCGCTGAGATGATTTTCCCTATAATTTATGAATTTTTCAGTCACATTTCAGTCCCCAGCGCGAGTATTAAATTATTTTTAGTTACGGCTGTTCTAGTTACGACTTCTAGTTGAAATCGTACAAAACAGGTGATTTTTTTTCGGTAGACTTTTCCATTTCTTATAAATACAAAATAATGCGCACTTTATCCTCTCGGGAGCCTAACGGCGTTCTTCAACGACCATACATTTTTTAGAGAAAATTTACTTTAAGGATTTTTTTCCTTTTGGAAATCGTACAACAAAGGACGTGCTATATTTAAACGTCTGGATTTCCAGTGTCTGCTTTGATTTAACATTTTTTTTAATGACGCAAACGGAATATTCTTGAGTAACTGGAACTAGCAGTAATATATTCGAGATATTTCCTATTATTATGAATAGCAGTGAATTTTTTGATTAGATGGTTAGATCTTATTGTTTCCCTTTGCCTTTGGGTGGGCTACTTTCTTACTAATGTACGTAAATGTTCTTTTGTTACTGGACCTAATGCTTACTTTGTAAACAAAAACAAACTATTCTGCTTCTCTATTAGAGCACTACTATCAGATATTTCAAGACAGTATCAGTACACTCCAGGGTTGTTAGGTAAATGTTTTCTTCCAAGATCGGCGTTAATTTCTACGTACTACACTACCAAAATATTTCAGCTTATATATTAACCTCACTCTCAGTAAAAAAGCTCTAACCATTAACGAGTCATTATTGAGTGCAGGTAATATCACTGGGGTTTGTGCTCCCTTAAGATATTTTAAACTCATTCTAAGAAACAAAATATTGCATTCCATCCAGATAATACACTTTACACACATTTTTGGGAACTTTTATCCTTTCAAGAGCAATGAAATGTGACTTCATTTCTTACCAAATTTAGATTCTGAACTACAAAATGTTTTACTACATCTGAACATTGAATATATCGTTTTTGTAACTTATTTTGTATGGTTTATTATATTTGCTGTCTTAAAATATTATATAGCCGCCTATATTCGCTATCCTAAAGCTATTAAATGTTGCCGTTCAAAATACGTTTTTATTCTTTTATAAAAATTAAAGTTCCCATTCTTTACCGCATAGTAAAACTATCTATTTTTTGGAGAAACAAAATGCATGGCATCTATGATGCATAAAAAAACAAACTTTCTAGATCTTAAGATGAGTTTCAGAAAAAAAGAAGCATATAAAAATCTGTAATGAATTTTAAAAAAGTCACAAATAGTGCCGCAAAAAATAAGGAGAAATATAGCGAACATTCCATTGAAACTTATTAAAATAAGTTTCAATGGAATTTCTTTTTAATGTTCGCAGAAATTTATATTTTGTAGTAAAATATAATGAAAGGCGTTGTTCAATTGATATTAGATGTGTGTTACTGTTTTATTGCAGCTTTACGATTTTCGTGGTGATCAGGTGTAGGAATAAAGTTTCTATAAATTATGCTTTTCTCTAGGTTTGCCCAGATTTTTCCGCCTATATACGCTGAGCTGTTGAAGTTATCAAATTTTCTCCACGATACTGAATTTGTTTTCTACTCATTTCTATTAATGTTGTTAACATTTTAAAAGTAATCGTAATGAGATGACATTCCACCAATTTCTCCGTTGAATAAATTTCTTCTCTGATGGTAGTGTGCGATCGGCCAGCTTTTCACTGAGTTAAAGGCAGCAATTTCATCAAAATTACAGGAAACACACATATCATAGATATGCAACGTCTGTGCTCCCGTACACGAAAAATTGAATGAAAACATTACATCAAGAAATTAAGTAAAGAAACGTGCCTTATTCCATGTGACTAGGAAGAAATTATCTCACATGATATTGGAAACTGTTATCTACAGATTACAAACATTCTGGTCAAATATAGAAAACGCATAGAGAGATACGTTTCTCAATACCAATGCGTATGTCAGTCCTCACTTGAGCTTTTGTTTCGTCTAACTTCATATTTTAACACTCATTACGCATGTTAAAGGTATTTGCTTTTAAATGTCTTTTTATGGTTAATTCAGGACATGATCAATGGATAACCAAAATTTATTGATTTACAGCAGTGAAAGTTTGAGAATACTTATTGCAATGCTGTTAAAGTAATGTAAAGAAGATGCCGCAAATAGTTATACCGTGCAATGTCCTTGTGAAGGGAATAATCGAACAGGATAATGCAGGGGAATCTGGAGTAAGAGTGGTAACATATTTTCAGCAGCTATCAGGATATATTAAGAGTAATTGCAAGTTTCAAAACCCTTGATAAAGGCAGGATAGTTACATTTGCTGAGGGTGGAAAATCATATCAGCATTGGTAGATGTAGTTTATTACAAATCAGACGGAAAATAGAACGAAGACAATACAGAGTTAAAATTGTATAATTCCAAACTACGCTATAGAATGTTAGGAGAGATCAATCGGAATAACTTCCAGACATTCACGAGATGTTGGAAAAAGTACTGTCGGGTGGATGACTGATGATTGCACTCAAGTAGAACGAATCTATATGTTTTTCACATTACTAGAAAATTTTGCTTATATTATTTATATTTGCATTATTTTTATTTCCCCGCAGATAGAATATTAAAAAGGTCGTATCCTTAAACACACAAAGAAAAAGAAAAAAACTGAAAATCCTCAACGGTAGTAGAAAATGCGTACAACAGCTGTTATTAAATTTGAATACAAGTGCTACCTTGTGCCCTTCTGCAGAACTTGGTTTTAATGAAATTCACATTTCACGCCCTGTACATAACAAATTGCTTCTTCTTTGTGAATTCCTCAATTTCGTTGTTTTCTTGTGGAATACATCTACGTTTAATTACCAAGTGCAGAGAGTAAGTCGAAAGTTTTGCAATATTTGCATACACGAATGTGCTGCGGCGGACAAGTCACGTTTTTAAACTAGTTGAAGTCACACACTGCAGTCAGTCGAAAGGTATATAAAGTGGTAGTCCTTGCTGTGAACAGCATTGCATGTCGTCGTTCTGTCTGTGGTTGGAACGCCTAAAAGATGACGAGAAACAACCGGCTAATAAGGAAACTGTAGATTTAATAGTTAGAACTCCGCCATAACGCTGCTCAAGCAACGCGAAAATTTTTCATGTAAAAGGGGACGGTTCCGTGGACCAGAGCACCGAAACCAGATGGTTCAAGAAATTTCACTCAAGTGACATAAACCTTAACAATCAGTCAACGTCAAAAACGTGCGTCGGTGAACGTGGATTCGGAAGCAGTGCTCCAGGCCATAGAGGAAAATCCGACAACCAGCACTTGGAGATTCTCCGTTGATTGGGCATATCACTGACCACAGTCGTTCTTCATATTCAGAACCTCGGCTAGTTCCACAGGAGCTGCTGCATTGTCTCTAACTGACGCCCGGTGAAGCAAACCGCTGAGTGGAAGTGTGCACGAAACTCCTAGAAAACCCGAGCCATGTACGTTTCTTCAATGAATGGTTACGCGCGATGGAAAGTGGGTCTACTTCCGTAATCCTAACACACAACGGCAGTAGTTGAGCCAGGGCCGGCTTCCTGAACCTGTTGCCAAACGTGGGTGCCTGGAGCACAAGGTGATGCTCTGAGTTTGGCAGAATGTTGAGTGGATATTCCATTACGAATTTCTTACAGACTGCCAGACCATCAACGCCAACATTTACTCTGATCAGCTGGAGCGGATGTATGCAGTTTTGAAAAATTACCATGAACTGCAGAACAGAAAGCTGGCTTTCCTACAACAGGACAACGATCGGCCTCATACCGCGCGAACGACCAGGAGAGAACGCCAGGAACTTGAGGACATCGAACTGATGCCACACACAGTATATAGTCCAGACCTTGTCCCGTCGGATTATTACTTGTTATGGTCCATGGCCCACTACTTTCGCGGGGCTAACGACCATTAGAGAACGCCAGGAACTTGAGGACATCGAACTGATGCCACACACAGTATATAGTCCGGACCTGGACCGTCGCATTATTACTTGTTCTGGTCCATGGCCCACTACTTTCGTGGGGCGAACGACTAGGAGAGATCGCCAGGAACTTGATGACATCGAACTGATGCCACACACAGTATATAGTCCGGACCTTGACCCATCGGATTATTGCTTGTTCTGGTCCATGATCCACTTCTTTCGCTGGGCGAATGACAAGTAGATAACGCCAGGAACTTGAGGACATCGAACTGATGCCACACATAGTATATAGTCCGGAACTTGACCCGTCGGATTATTACTTGTTCTGGTCTATGACCCACTTCTTTCGCTGGGCGAATGACCAGTAGAGAACGCCAGGAACTTGAGGACATCGAACTGATGCCACACACAGTATATAGTCCGGACACTGACCTGTCGGATTATTACTTGTTCTGGTCCTTGGCCAACTTCTTTTGCGGGGTGAACGACCAGGAGAGAATCCCAGGAACTTGAGGACATCAAACTGATGTCACACACAGTATATAGTCCGAACCTTGACCCGTCGTATTATTACTTGTTCTGGTCCATGGCCCACTTCTTTCGCGGGGCGAACGACCAGGAGAGAACGCCAGGTACTTGAGGACATCGAACCGATGCCACACACAGTATATAGTCCGGATACTGACCCGTCGGATTATTACTTGTTCTGGTCCTTGGCCAACTTCTTTTGCGGGGCGAACGACCAGGAGAGAAAGCCAGGAACTTGAGGACATCGAACTGATGCCACACAGTATATAGTCCGGAACTTGTCCCGTCGGTTTATTACTTGTCCTGGTCCATGGCCCACTACTTTTGCGGGGCGAACGACCAGGAGAGAACGCCAGGAACTTGAGGACATCGAACTGATGCCACACACAGTTTATAGTCCGGACCTGGACCGTCGCATTATTACTTGTTCTGGTCCATGGCCCACTACTTTTGCGGGGCGAACGACCAGGAGAGATCGCCAGGACCTTGATGACATCGAACTGATGCCACACACAGTATATAGTCCGGACATTGACCCATCGGATTATTACTTGTTCTGGTCCATGACCCACTTCTTTTGTTGGGCGAACGACCAGGAGAGAACGCCAGGAACTTGAGGACATCGAATTGATGCCACACACAGTATATAGTCCGGACCTTGACCCGTCGTATTATTACTTGTTCTGGTCCATGGCCCATTTTTTTCGCGGGCGGCACTTCAACAACCAAGAGGAGGTGTCAGCTGTGGTAAAGGAGTACTTCGCCTCGAAGGACGAGAACTGGCACCACCACTGAATCGAAGAACTGACTGACAGATGGTTATAGACGGTGAAAGACGATGGCTTATACTTTGAATGCTAATAAGTTTTCGTCGTAAAGGTAGATATGAAGATGTAAATTGATCCAAATATTGTAAAATTTCGGCGCACCCACTGTATAAAAGTGTGTTCACACGATTGCAAGTTGAAAACGGCACTACATGCTCAGTTTTCTTCTTTATATTCCCTGTCTGGAAATAGAAATGACAAGCGCGATGACCCAGACGTCTTTCTAGGGACATGTGAAAGAGAATTGAAGTCCAAGTTTACAACAGGCAACAATCCAGCCTTGGGTAATACTCGCTGTGATTGATCTTCATGTTTCTTATTCTAATCAAATCTTAACTACAAAATCATAATGAAATTTCGAGAAATCTTGTTCAAATTTCAATGACATTTAGACGCCACTTTTAATGTACGTTCTGGGAATACAATCATCCGTTTACGTCAGTTTCCTTGAATTTCTTTGAAAAACGTTTATAAGTTTCCCAGTGATCCGCAACACAGAAATAAATCGCAGAAATAGGTTGACTAGAGATTTCGAAATGACCACCTTTAGTCCACTTAAACATTACTGGATGTTGTACGCCGCAAAAGTAAATTAATAGCGTCATTACTATAATACAGTAAAATCTGGTGCGTGTGGACAAAGTCATACATTTCTCCTGTTTCATTGCTTCTTGCTATGCATATAGGATCGCGTTATAGCGAGCAATTTAGCCCAGTCAGATACCTAAAATTTGTTCTTGTGGTAGCTGAAGGGGCTCAGAAAAATGAGGAAATGTGCACTATGTTACATACATTTCTGCAACAATAGTGTGAAATGCGTTGAGAAAAATATATTCAAAAACAGAAAGCTGACATTCTGTGTAATATGAATGACAGTCTAAAGCAATTATCATGCGATGTATCTAGAACAGATTATAGAATGTGTAACTGCCGTTTTATTTGAACCTTTCACATCATAGCGCTACTCAAGTTCGCTGTTTTCCAGTAGATGCTAGAACTTGGGCCCTATTCTGTATTGATAAGCATAATTTTTTTTTTGTAGTCGGGAATTATAACCTCTGCAAATATTACTGCTTCTCACTGCACTTTACCGTTTCCAGAGATAAATGCCTCATCCAACCTTTTGTTTAGAACAGCCTTCCAAATAGGTCAGAACATTCCTCACATAAGCTTGATGCAGGATAATATGCAACAGCTTGTTATACCAGTTCGCCGTATTTAGCTGACTCTCACAGCTAAGTTGTTAACAATCTTCAACTTAGAAAGAACTAGAAAACCAGAATCTCTGCCTTTCTTCCAAATAGAACACAAGAAACCTAAATAAGATTTCTGGGAGTTGTTAAATAAATTCCGCTATTGTTCGAAAAATAACTGCGTAAGACAATCAAATCACTCAATCAATGTTGAATAGTCCCTTACACTCTAAGGGAGATTTTTAACGAAAATATCCCTCAGAGTGCTATCTCAAGTAAAAATAAAACTACTTTAGTTACGCACGCGGAGACCAAAAAGTTTGCTTTCAGCTGTTGGGCATAGAAATTCTCATATAACACCGAGCTTCAAATTTTCAACGGTGCATGTTTTTTCTTTGATTTTAAAATATGTTCTTATCGTTCAACATTAACAATGCAAATTTATCTGAAGAAGAACCATGAAGTACCACAGCCATAGAGATATTTAAATGAAACGTCTATATTTGCATGAATAATTAACGAAATCATTAACAATATTAACGTAGCTTTATGTACCATATCGTGTATAACATAAATAGGGGTATGATAAAGTTATGCAAACCATGTTTTCCTGTGAATACTGGATATAATTCCTAGAAGAGAGGAGTTTTATATTGAAGATGCTTGAATGTGTAAAAAATTGAAATGATATTCCGAAATATGGTGAAGTATAACATTAAAATTGCACTGTAATTGCGTACTCCCACATTAATGGATAGCAAAATTTGTGATTTTGAAAAGACACCAAAAACGTTTCTCTGCTTATCTCGAAGCTTTATGTTTTATACGAAAAGTTTGCTGTGTGACGCTTCAATGGGAGTATGTAGAGCTGCCAAAATGGAAACATCTTTGCAAGCACTTGAAACGTAACAATTTGAGGGAAAGTGTATTATTCGATAATCCTCCAGATCAGTGAAACATAAGAACCAAAGACATTCACACTGTTACACTTTCGAGGCCAACTGAACGGCTAACATTATTTTTTGCTATACAATACATATTTCAATTACAATCCGTGCAAATTAATTGTATAAAAATTTTACAAAATATTGAACTGAAAACTTTAAAATATCTTTGAAATATTTTGTCCAAAAACCACGTAACAACAGCGATTAACATAAAATAAAAGATTTATCATACACACCACTTCTGTAATTAGCTCCATCCGCAAGAAGAATTCACAACGATCTGTGGCAAAGAAGTTTAATAAGAACATCATTTTGAACGTATGCTTTGAATCAAAAGTAGTGTAGCGGATACTGGTTTGTTTGTTTTAAAACAAATTGAAGGTGACGAAATCAGTAGTGATGTAATATATTGTCTCTGTATGTGATAAAAATACGATACATTCAGTTGATCGCTCCGCTTGACTGGAAATAATAGCGAATTGTTAGATGGCCCAAAATCAACCCCAAGAAAGATCTGCATGAAAAGGGAAAACGAAATGTTTAAGAGTCAAATTAAGTCCAAAGTTAACACACATTTATTTGCGGGTCGTCTTCACAACGGATTAATTTGTTTGGGAATTTAGGAAAATAAGCTATGTGCATTAGAGGATTAATTTAACTAATAGCAAATAATTATTCATTAGAATGAAAGTACACGTGTTGCAGTATCTCGGACCTAACATACAGAAGATGTCACGCAAGTGATACTCCTTGAAACCCTGTTTCGGAAAACAAGTTAAGCCAGCTTACCCATGGCTTTAAACACCCCGTTAAAAACAAGATCACATCTTTCTTCTCTCAAGGAGGGATTCCCTATCTCTGGTATAGTCTGAAATTCTGCCACGATATGAATTCGATCTTCTCTGTCTGAGTCTCCTAACCGTATGCCACTATAGAGTATACAGTGAGGAGCCATTACATTATGACAGCCAACCTAATAAGCTGTAGAACCCATTTTAGTCCGAAAAATAGCGGCAACTCTGCGAGGCATCGATTCGATGATGTGCCGTCAGGTATACTGGTGTATCTGGTACCATAATGTCAACAGTATGTCCTCCAGTTCCCGTACATTTCGGGGTTGTGGTGATTTAGAGTGAACCTGCTTTTCCAAGTCGTGCAATAAATGTAAGATTGGGTTAATGTCAGGTGAATTTGGAGGCAAGGGCATTAACAAAAATTTACCAGCATGTTCTTCGAACCACTCCTTGACGATTCTGGCAGTGTGACATGGTGCATTCTCTTGTTGGAAATTGCCATTACCATCAGCGAGAACGGCTGCCATGAATGGTTGTACTTGGTCCCCAACGATGTTTAGATACCTGGCAGCTGTCATGGATTGTGCTATTGAGACAATGGGGCCTGAAGTGTTCCAAGAAAATATCGTCCACAGCATAACACCGCCGTGCCGGTCTATTTCCGCCCAACTGTGCATCCAGGTGCCGTAGTCTTCATTGGTAATCGGCGTGTCTGCGCTCGGCATTCTACCTAATGCATCAGGAATCTTGATTCGTCAGACAAGGCCACTTTCTTCGAATCATAGCAGGTCCAATCGCGACGATCTTGGTCCCATTTCATGCGTTGTTGGCGATGATGCGCAGTGAGCATGGGACCCGGCTGAGTCTTCGGTTACGCACGCCGATGTGCAGAAGGCCGCGATTAATTGTATGCTGTGACACATTGCCCTGATCACCATTGCTGCTTATGTGGGGGATTTGTCGCACTGCGGATCTGCAGTTGCTCTGAACAATGCGCGACAGTCTCCGATGCCCTCTGGCACCAATGAACTGCGGACGACACACGGTGAACGACGGTTCGACGTTCAGCCATCTGTGCACCACTTTTGATATGTCCTCACTACAGTGGCACGTGAACAACCCACAAGACGCGCGGTTTCCGA
The DNA here is from genome assembly GCA_039090855.1 of Macrothele yani. Classification (NCBI taxonomy): domain Eukaryota; kingdom Metazoa; phylum Arthropoda; class Arachnida; order Araneae; family Macrothelidae; genus Macrothele; species Macrothele yani. The sequence goes on from CM077034.1 coordinate 128,266,966, forward strand.
GATCATAGTTCCTAGGCGCGGTGTCATCAGAATTTGTCCTTTATAAAACTCCAAAAAATTGGCAGCTTTTCCCATTCTTACTTCGAGCACTCTACTAACAGAAATCCGGTACTTGGTTTGTATATATGCTGCTCTGTGAACTTCACCTGTGCCATCGTTGGTCTCCAGGCGAGCTTATTTCCCTACCCTGGGAGTGGTCATAATGAAATTACTTATCGGTGTATTTTCCCTCTCAGTTTCGTAAAAAGGTGTGCAGACCATCTCACCTTCACTTCCACTTCTAGTACGTGGCGCATGAACCCTAGAGGCCAAAGTAGCTGTGCTTAAACGTTCCATGTTTTATACTTTATGAGAATCACGTAATGGAACAGCATACTCCTTGAAATTTCGAGTGTCAAATGTGAATACCTACTACGGATTTTAAAATTTCATAAGAGACAACGGTGCAACCGCGGGAAGAGTCGGCATGTTTAAAAAGATACTTCGCTGGATATTTCAATAACCAATTTTCAGTAATGTATTTTTGAAAAGACGAATCAGTGAAACATAAAATTGATGGGTAACAAATTAGAGGGCTTATAGTGTTTACGAGAAAAAATGTAACCTCCCACACAAATGTAATATCTCAGATCTGCAATTTTCAATTTGTAGTCTAAAGAGCCAAAATTGTCGTTCGTTTCATAAATGCAAATACTATGTAATTATGAAAGATTGTTGATATTGAATAGAATCCATAGCTCCGTTTAAGCTTATTTGGGAATTTGTTTCACTAAGTATCACACCTTGATCTTCATATCAAAACGAAATACTGTCCTTGAAGCATCTAGCACAAAGTTTCGTGGAATTTCATTTGGCTGTCTATGATAAAAAATACAAAGAGTGATATGGAAAATTTTGTTCCCAAAATACCAGGTATAGTATACATATCCAGATGATAATTAAACAAAGAGGAAAGTAGCATAACAGTCCCGATTCCTGCCCTAATCGATACAATAAAATCACGTTTTCTCAAGCAAAACGGAATGCGATTTTGCAGCGGCACTAAAACTACTTGCCACAGTCGTAGAGTACATCTGGAAGACATAAATTCCAATGGCAAAGAAATCTACTATCCTGCAAGGATATTAATTCGTTTATATATGGAGTATTCGAATAATTTTACACACAAGTACACAAGTATTAATAAAATAAGAAATGGCATTCACCTAGAAACCAGAAATAAAAAACGTCCAGAAACAAATACGAAGATTGTAACGAGCATTCACCTAGAAACTAGAAAAAAAACACTTCGAAAAACATATACAAAGACTGTAAATGCTAAAAATTTGCTATACTACGCAAAACAATAAGTCGTGCGGTTTTAACGAAATTTCCGTTTTTAAAAGGGCCCATTTTTTTAACTTCCGCATGTTTGCAGATTTTCCGTAGTCAGTAATTCCGTTTATTTCAGAAAACCCCGTTTTTAGTTTTTCCGTATTTATACAAAAAATTCTCAAAACCGAAGACGCTGAATGTTCCAGCCGTTACGACAGAGAATGAAAACTCTGAAGATCCGTTTTTTGGTGAAAATATGACAAGGATGGTAAGACAGATAATATCCGAAAACTTGAAAATTTAGTCAACCGTACCCGCTTCTCCCATATAGCGCCCGAGTATGCTAACCACTTCGCCACCCAGGACGGCCAAGTCTCAAGTTTACGATACATTGGGATATAGCCATTTTAGGAATCGCTAGTCCAGGCAACTGGCATTCGTATATAGCTAATCTGATGGTAGAGAATTCATTCCCGTGATTGCTCGGAGGAGCAGATAAATATGAATAGACAAAGTCATCGGTCTTTCTACGTTTTTCTTTAATTAATACCCAGCAACCAAAAGATTGTTATCCGGACACGGCTGGGATTGTACCCCAGATCTCTCGATAACTAGCCGAGAGCGTTCGTTTTACACTACAGTGCCAACAATCCACGGCGGTATGTGTGTTTATCTGTGAGCATCTGACTTAACCAAATCCGCAGACATGGGTTTAGCAATTGAGACGTCTCCATCAGTAAATAAATCATGAATGGAACACTTGATTCCACAATACAATACAAATTTTGAAGATGTGAATCCGTTTTTTGGTGTAAATATGACAGTCGACGGTAAGCCAGGTATTATTCAAAATCTTGACAATTTCGTCGTCCTAAAGCGAGAAACAAAACCGCGTCTGCCGGATACCGCACGAGTATGCTGATCACTAGACCACTCACGACGAAATTTCCAAGTTTTCGGACATTATCTGACTTAAGATCCTTGTCATATTTACACCAATAAAAAGGATTCACGTCTTCAAAATTTATATTCTATGGTGTATACCGGCCCGTATTCCATTCATGACAGAGAATCCTTTCATACCGGAGTTAAGATCGAACTCTGGTCGATTGGGTTAGGTCTTCACAAGCCGCGCGACTTAAACACTGAGCCAGAAATTCTAACAAATTGCCCTCGCGTTCAAGATAAAACTGATCTCGAAAATGTATGGATTTTTTTTCATTAATGCGAGTGATTTAGCAATTTTATTTTGTGTTGCTGCTTATTATTTTTTTTAATAGATTTGTAAAAATTATATTTTGTCTCTAGTAGGGCTTGTGAGATATTAAGTGTTTTTCATTGTGATATTTCAAGGCAACGGTAGCTCTGGAAGTTGAGATATTTTCGTTTTTTTTAACTGACAAGTTTCCTGCATCTTTAAGAAATGGTGAAATGTACTGTTTTATAGTATTATTTCACAAAAAATTCTACATAGAAAATTTACTTTTGATAGCTTCTGATAGCTTTGACTTGAATTTCCCTCTGACTGATTCCTAGACATCATACAATCACCTGCACAATAATTTAAATACCGAATTACTTACGGTAAGAAAATATATAATTCCTGGTACATAGAATAGGGTGAAGATAAGAAATATCCTGTTCCACAACAACCAAAATGCGTTCGATACCCAATCCATGATATGCAATCTCGCTACAGAAGTTTAAAACTTAAGAAAATTAAATTCGTGAAATGTACTGCTCTACATAAGTGGGAAACGAATTTCCCTGAAGAAATAATTCATCACAAATACATGGAAAGCAATTGAAATGTAATATTTGGCACAAATATGCCCCATTTTTACCATTTCCATGTAGCCACTCCTATAGAAAACGTAAAAATTACATTGCCTTAGAGCGGGAATCGAACCCGAACCTCCCGATTTCCGTTCGAGCATGCTATCCGTTACACCACCCAGGACAAGGAAGTTCAAAGAACCTCAAGATAAGCAGATGTAGCTTAGAAATCTTAGAACTGTTCAGATTGTGCCAGTCGAAGCAATACCGTGCTTTCTCGTAGAGTCACTACGGCCTTATCTCACATCCGGGGTCGGGTGTATATCACAAGTTCCAGTGCTTCAGAGAACATCATACATAAGTGGAAAACAAATTTCTCTGAAGAAATAATTCTTCAGAAACACACGGAAAGCTCTTCTGAACAATTCTCATATTTCTAAGCTACATCTGTTTATCTTCAGTTGCTTGGAACTTCCTTCATCTGAGTGGTGTAATGGATAGCATACTCGACCGAAAATCGGGAGGAGCGGATTCGATATTCGCTCCAGGGTAATGAAACTTTTGTTTTCTGAAGAAGTGGGTACATGAAAACAATGACGGCACATTTGTGCCAACATATACATTACGTACTGTTCGATAGTATTATTTCACAGAACTACTTAACAGAAAATATACTTGTGATGGCTACACTTGGTTTTTCTTCAACTCTAGACATCGTACAATCACCTGCACAATAATTTAAATACCGAGTTACTTACGATAACAATATATGTATTTGCTGGTACACAAAATAAGAGAGAATAGAAGAAATATCTTGTTCCACAACAACTAAAATGCGTGAGATAAGCAATCCACGATATCCGATCTCTCTGCAGGAGTTTAAAATCAGTTCCTTTGTCAGAGGATTGAAATTTAACAGTTAATCAGAGCTTAAGTATTCCTGCGAATCTTATATTATAAGGATATGTTTGACATATGAATACGGAAAAAGAGAAAACGCTGTTTCTCCTTTCATATACGACAGGTATTGCAGAAAGGTTTCTGAAAATGCAAAATTTTTCAGAGGTACGAAAAATCCCTGAAATGCATGTTTCTTTCCGTCATTTCAAAGAAAAGGTTTTATCAGAAATATGTTTCGTTAATTCACGAAAGGAATCATGGAAAGTTGCTGGTGAATTTCAATTTTTTTACAGTGTAAGCCTATTAACAATTTCAAGATGCACTACCAAAAAATGCTTATTAAAAACCTAATTATTGGTTCGGAAAATAATAAGTCATGTGCGATAAATGTTTTAGCCGCTTTACAGCTGACACATGCAACCTTGCAAACAGTAAATTAGGAAGAGATTGTCAGTTATTTCCGTCATGCTTAACTGACAAAGGAAGAAAGCGGGCCTTCGTCTTCTACTGGCTTTTGTATGTGACAAAAGAGAATGTTAGTGCTATGCAGAATAACAATGAAAGCGAAATCGAGAACTCTATGCACATGCCTATAGAAAACATATGTTTACTAGAAGAATAAACTTTAGGTGATCGAATTTCGGATGGGACTTCACCTAAATATGAGCAAGGAGTTGTTGATACACCTAGCAGTTGACCACTTCAACTGCTACAGATGATTCGTTATTCGTACCTACGAATACCGAATCATCTGTAGCAGTTGAAGTGGTTCTTGATCTTTTACAAAGAGAACAAGTTTGTAAAATCATGTAAGGCATTGATTATGATACGCTTTCCAACATACCAGAAATCATTACTCAAGTTCTGAAGAAAATGGCTGTGGAATACATTTTGCTCCTGTGTCCTGACCTTTGATCCCATTTTGATGATATTCAACAGAACTGGTTCAGTGTACCTCCAAAATAACATGATAACGTTTTGTCGCAATAGAAGCATTTTGACGTAAGTTACGATGCATAAGGGTTATGGAATAGATCTCGCTTCTGTGTCGTAACCTTTGACCCCATTTCGCCCATTTTCAATAGGATTCGTCTCCAGTCAGGCCCCTACAACATACTAACATTTCATCCAAATCGAAAAATGTTTACGTAAGTTATGACGCATAATGGCGATGGAAGTGATTCCGCTCCTATGTCCTGAACTTGACCCCCATTTCTCCAATTTTCAGTATGGTTTGTACCTGGATGGTCCCCTACCACATACTAAAATTTAATCGAAATCGAACCTTATTTACGCTTTTCAACCGTAGGTTAAAGAAGCCTATATGATCCAGCTTTGTCCGTCCGCCCGTCCGTTCGCACGATAACTGGAGTAAAAATGGTTCGATTTCGATAAAATTTTAGTATGTGGTAGGGGATCACCTGGGGACAAATACTATTGGAAATGTGACAAAAGGGGTCAAAGGTCACGACGTAGAAGCGGGATCCATTCCATGGAACTTATGCGTCATAACCCACACAGCACAGAATATTTCATATACGTTACAGATACGTAACAATGAAACATAGAGGCATTTCAGATACGTTGCGCAATGTAACAGTAACGTTTCAGGAACCTTACGGTTACGGCAAAATGTCCTCTTGTTGCAGCACTCGTGAGCGAGTGCGCACCTTTTCCCTGTATTGGAAATTGAGAAGTAATCGGAAAAGCGGAAAAGAAATGGGATTTAAAAAATTAATCAAATGAATGGGAGAGATTTTGGGGAGCTGGTGTAAGAATTAATAAAATTAGGATTTTATAAACTTCACGCTCTTCAGACGCTCTGCATTTCACAATTTAATTCCCGCCTTAGATTTTCTTCCGTGGATTCGCGCCTCGGAAGGTCAGGAAAGTACCGCTCTTTCCCCTTCTCCCCCACCCTCTCTCTCTCTCTCTCTCTCCGAGTCGAAGGGCTTCCAGCCGTCCGCTTGCGGTGGCATGGGACCGCGGGGCATCCTTTCCCTAACTGTTACGAGCCAGCAATATTGGGTAAGGCGAAGTAATTCAAGTCAGAGAAATGGCGGGTAGACATTTTATTGGAGCTCGGCGCCGGTCGTCTTGAGAATTGATGCACCAAGTCTGGAAGAAAAGAATAGCTTGACGCCAGGCAAAGGAAAACCCATAGCAGTTTTATGATAGGAAGATTTACGACCCCAGAGATCCGTAGGCAACGAATTGCCTAGAAGTTAAGGGCAGACGCAGATTTTAGACGGGGAGAAGGATGGCAAGTCAGAGAAATGGCGGGAAACCCAGAGCAAATCAGATCGGGAAATGATAATTGTTTGACCAATCTCTAAATTGGTAGGAGGATCCGGGAAGAGCAAATTTTCGTAGGACAGGAAGAGGAGCGAAAGAATGATGAGAGAATTCAGAGAGATAGCATGAGAACTTCGGGAAGATAGGAGATGGCATGAAAACTTCGGAAAGAGAAGATATAGCATGGTGAAAGAAAGTTGAGAAAGACCTACCGATACGAGGATCGGAGTATAGAGGAAATCGAAATGATGCGAGAAGGCTGTATCACCGCCTCGCTATTGCTGAGGATTTAGCCGAGGACCGAGAATGTGCAGAACAAAGAGAAATCTTCAATAGTACTTCACAAAGTGGACTCTGAAATCATGACGGTGATAAAAAAGATCCAGGACAGAAGGGAATCTGCATGAAAACTTCGGGAAGAGGAGAATGAAATGCCAGCCTCATCGTGGGATAGAAGGTAGGACATTTCCGACCTTAACATTTCCTCTTGTTCACATAATTAGTATGTTGAACCGAAAATTAAAGAAGAGAAAATTAAGTAGACTAAGTCAAGGTTGAAAATAAAACCAGCTCTAAATTAATGCTGAGAAAAGTAGGGCAGAAATAGAATAAATGAAATCGTTGAGTAAAGTGAATACCATTGATCAGAGCAGGAAATTGTGTAGGATAAGGAATCATTTTTAGTAAATTATGTTTCGAAATATTTCAGAATTATATTAAATGAAAATAAGAAATTACAGTTAACCTTTAAATAAATAATTTTGATAAAAGGGTCTTGAAGCATATTCATATGACTGAGTGTAATTTTCTAAATTTCAAGCCTTCATCAGGCAAAATAAGCATATTTTATTTGCACGTTATTATGAGTCGGCTAAATTTCATTTGAGTGTACAATTTTGTAAAGTAAAAAGGTTAATCACGATTGAGAGTTGGATGTGTGAGTAAATGATTTGGAATGAATGTTCAGAAAAATCCTCCAGTGCAATACTGAGTAACTTACACATCAGTGCTAGTAAACAAATCAAAATTTGTAAGTAAACGAATTATTCAAAGTGAAATGAAAAGCTAGACGATTACTTTTAAACATTGCGGCACTCAGCGGACCCCGATACACGGAACGTCGGCTGGGTGAAACACAACGCCCATCCTCGAATAGCGAGCCTGTGTTTTCTCTAATACTGGGAAAACATAGTTTTTGAAATTCGAGTGATTACCCTTAATTCTAATAGTGACCGCCAGTGCACACACCAGCAGGCATTAGGCAGCGGTGTCATAAATGGTGCCGGTAGCATAACTGGTGCCGTGTACATAAATGGCCCCGTGACATTTAATGGTGCCGTGTCACCAGGAGTTTTCGAAATATGACTTATAGCGGACTGGAAAGGAAATATTAGAAGTTAAGAGTAAAAATAAAAATTTGTTTGTTGGTTGATATTAGTGATGAGAATACAGCTCACGATAACAGTTCAGAATAATCAACATAGGAATAACAAATGAAGATTAAATGGAAATATATAGGCGACGAGTTAACGAGAAGAGTTAAGGGTTGAAAATTAGTCATAGAAGTTGAAAATCACATGCAGATTCCTTACAACTGCTCTGCTATTCATCAGCCTACAACTTAACGCAAATAGTAAGACTTTCTTAGTATATAAGTTTTTTCCGTGTAAAGAAAGCCAAAAAAGAAAATATCCGATTTTTGGATAATCTGTCGATGTTTCAGATTTATTTTATTACAAGCACTTCCACTACTCCTGAGAGTGTAAGTACATTGGCTTCTTCAAACTGTTGAGATTATATGCATACCACTGTGAAATATAAAAATCCACTTATTTTAATATAAAGATCATCCGATAAGACAAATATTTTATTTCGTGCAAAATAATCTGTACTGCACTTACAAAAAAATTCAAATGGAATTTCGAAAATGGCTTTTGTACATTTTCTTCAGTGCACAGCCCGCACATTTAAATCAAGGGGAGATATATCATTTTCACAAACATTTTAGCATGTTCTTTCTCTCAATCCGCCCTTCAGAGCTAGGAAGTATAGTCTAGAAACTTGCTGAGAAGGGTAATGTAGCGGGCTCAAAAGTGGTCTTACAGTAAACTAGATTGATTTTAACTTACAGAAAACAAATATCTTTTTTAAAAGCTGAAGATTTAGCAACTGATAGATGGAACACATGCCTACATTTAACCTGGAAACAGACACCAACAAAAGGCCTTAGCGAAGGAGAAATATATTTGCATGCAAATCGTGCTTGTGACGCATTTGGAATAAACGCACATTCTTCAAGAGTAATTTACCAGTACATATTGAAAGAAATACTTTAAATGAATGCACCCTTCAATTCCTAATTATGGATCAAAGACTTGGACCTTAATTAACGAAGAAACACAAAGACTGCAAGTTACTAAGAAAAGCATGGATACCTGAATGGTTTGTATAACTAGGAAGTGCATGAAGAGGAATTCATGCATCACGAGAATGACATGGATATGTGACATCATGATCATGGAAAGATCCCTTAAATGAAAAGGGACAAAACATATTTCTAGAAGAACTGATCACAGTTGTAGAACTGAAATTACAGATGTTATTCAAGGAACAGGAAAATTCCTAAAGGGAAACCTACTCCTGAGAGGGTTTTGGTGGATGATATTCGAAAGTATGTCGGAATGACATGGAAGAAACTGCATACAACAGAATGATATACAAAAAAAATTCGGGACACCTAAATTTAGCGATGGACCGAAAGTGGTTGTTGATAATGAGGAAACTAATTTTTTGTCGGGCAAATCTTGTGCCGTCTGGATGGAGAAGTGGTCTAAGCGATGGTGTATGACCATTCACCTGTGAAGGGTCTGTGTTCGAATCCCGGTGGGGCATGGATGTTGTGTTTGTTTTACGGCACTAGCTCTCTGCCTTCCCTTAACGCAGTGGCCCTAAATTATGGACGGGCGATTGCTTATAGACCATTGTGTTGCTCACGGTGGTCGTGAATTGCACAGTAAAAAAAAATTTTGTCGATTGTAAATCTACAAGAAAAATAAAAAAATAAAAGCGTGATAATTATGCATTAGAATTGCATACACACTTTCGGAATGAGAAGACAACGTTTTTTAAATGCATGAGGAATAACAGCATCACAGAATTCCAATAAAAAATGTCGTGTCCAGCTTTTTATTTGCTGTACGTTTTTAGTTTAAATGATTTCAAGTGTTTAATGCATCAATTGCATTGTACGAGTATAAGATATACGTATATCTTGTAATTCCAGCTTCACAGGATCTAAATACAAGTTTATCTTTTATTCCATAGTAAATTATTAATAAAACGAAATATTTATGTACAAAATTTTTCAAAACAGTTGTACATGATTAAAACAAAAAAAAAAGTTGGGAAACGCTCCTCTACCCAAAGCAGCTGTAAAGTTGAAGTGACTCGCGAGGATTTGGTTTGTCTTCAGAAGTTCAAAAAAACACTTTAAATGTTTGTTTTGTGGACACCTAACTGACACTGAGTTAGAAGAAAGAAATTTCCTGCCGCGATATACCTCGTGTACGTGAGAAAACAAACACCAGCACGGTGGTGCGATTGTATTGTCAGTGGCCAGAGGAGGCCCGGACGCACATAAATCTGGGAAATGGACGGCAAAGTCCCGCGGCTGAACGGAATGGCGCACACATCTACCGCTTGGCAACGACCATCCGCAAAGCAATGTCAGCGGTGTAAACGCAGCAGTGTAGCATTTCACAAATCAAGCTGTCAGGCTTTGTCCCTTGGAAAAGCTCGACGTCGTCTGCTTAAGATAGGAATGATTGGTAACAGCATATTGTTGAGCATTGCTTCGACCCTCAAACACAGCCGCCTCAGGCTGCAGCTGGGTCTCGGGCATAGACACTAGAGCCCTGATTGGTAACAGACTTGGTTTAGGACGAGTCACGATTCAACTTGGTATAACATAATGATCGCATACTTGCCGAAGACATGATGGTAAACAACACATGTCAGGGTCATGCTGGCCCAGAGCCAAGTATTGTGGTCTGGGAAGTCCATTGGTTACAATTCACGACCTTGCCTGATTCGAATTGTGGTTTCAGGGAAAACAGCCAATATTGGAAGCAGAGGTGATGCCCTTCTTTCAGATTTCATTCCATAAGGACTATTCTTGGCCACATGTCGCTCGGAACGTCCAGACCTTTTGCATTCAAGGCAGACAGCCGCTTCTTCCCTGTCTGTCACGTTCGCCGGATATGCCTTCGATCGACCAGATCTGGAACGGGTCTGGTTCATTTGCCGACATTTACTTCACCCAAGGGTCACTTGAAAGGAAATCACTTCACCGGAAATAACTTCACCGAAAATCACTTCACCGGAAATAACTTCACCGAAAATCACTTCACCGGAAATAACTTCACCGAAAATCACTTCACCGGAAATAACTTCACCGAAACATTTGTGACACGGAAAGATCACTTCATCGAAACCTTCATTTCACCGAAGGGTCTCTTGATCGAAAGGTACATTTTACAGAAAGGTCACTTGATCGAAAAGTTCATTTTACCAAAATGTCTCTTTAGTAAAAGTTAATTTCATCAAGAGATCATTTCACCGAAGGGTCATTTTATCAAATACTTTGGATTTCATTACAGGATCTGTTGAAACATGGTGCAAATTCGGCTGACAGGCTACCGAAACGTTAGGGGATCATATTCAAATTAACCTTTTAATTTCTCCGTGTCACAGAAAGCGCAAAAATTTAGTTTCAAGACAAAAATAATTAGTTTTAAGACTTTAGGCCTCGGCTTAGGCCTTTTTATCAAATTTTAATATTTTTCTAAAGTTTTCATAAAAGTCATGTTCAGTGCTCATGTTCATAAGGTTTACATATAAAGTAAAAATGAATAATGTTGCACTCTACTTCACGCAAAAAGAATCAAGTTTAGGACTCTAGGCCTCGGCTTAGGCGGCTTTTTTAGCAAAATTTAAACGTGCGTGCTGATATTTATTAGGTTTACATAAAAATTCAAGTTAATAATGTTGAACATTTTTTAGGCAACAAAAATCAATTTTAGGTCCTTAGGTCTCGGTTTTGGCCATTTTAGCAAATTTTAAACGTGCATGTTCATAAGGTTTACATAAAATGTTATTTTTTATTTTATGTAATGCTTATGAATATGAGTTTGGTTCACATTTTTTAAAAATGCCTGTATCAAGACCTACGGTTAAAAAATAATAATTTGTGGTTGAGTAAAAGTGAAACATTATTTACTTTATTTGGTATGTAACCCTTATGAATATGAGCTCGGAGGATTAAAATTTGACAAAAAGGCACAGATGCAGGCCTTATAATTAATGTTATATTTCTGAACAACTACTGATGGGGAGGTGTTTAATAGAAATTAAAAGCGTAATTTTTATACAATCCGATAATGTTTAAGTTGCCAGTTTACCAAAATCCCGCGCCACACTCAAACAGATCTCTAAAAACGAAATTCTAAGTTTTTCATAAACTGACCATTCGGTGAAAGGATCTTTCGATGTAATGAATTTTAGGTAAAGTAATCGTTCGGTGAAATAAACTTTTCGATTAAAATGTCCTGTCGATGAAATGATCTTTTAGGTGAAGTGACCTTTCGGTGAAATGAACATTTCGGTCAAGTGGCTGTGACCCTTCGGTGAAATGTACCTTTCGATCAAGTGATTTTCGGTCAAGTGACCTTTTGATCAAGTGAACGATACCCGTCTGGAACATGGTAGCTAAGCAATTGGCCCACCCAACCACTGTGCCAATCACTCTCAAAGAACTCGTCCTCTTATTGATGTATCCTGGAAGTCTGTTTCCCAGGACAATATCAAAAACCTTTTTCATTTAATGCCCCTCCGTATAGAGACTCTTACTTTTGTTCAAGATTGCTTCACACGATATCGAGTTCTGGAAGTTAAGAAATCTTGTACAGCTCTAAAAATGTAATCATTAATCTCCTAAACCATGAGGAAACTGTGATATAAACTTCATTCCAGTAGCGCGGCGTTTTTTTTGAAGTTTTAATTTTCACAAACAATCGTAAACTCTGTGGTTTTTGTGAACTATAAACTGACAGTCTTCCTTTCCGCTATCCACTATTGCCATATTTAAGGTGGATTGCATGTTACCGCATACATATTCCCTCTATGTTTCTTTTTTCAACTGTTCTACTTGTGAAAATTCTAATTAAAGCCTTGAATCCTTATAAGCTGTCACAGCCAGATGTTTCTCTGTCGTCGTACCAAACTAACCTGCATTTTGTTTCCAGGACAGCGCAGTGACATGGGAGATAGAAACTTAAAATTTCTCTGATTACAATAGTTTTCAGAAAATTGTTTCATAAAATCGTATGGACTCGGTTTTATTCGTGTTGTATTCTTCAAAACGACAGGCCGCACTGATAGCGCAATTACCTAAGCGTTGGCTTAGGACCATTCGTCCGCAAAATAACAGGGTGCGAATCCCGATGAGGCAGGGATGTTGCATTTGTCTTACGGCGCTAGTTCTTTCCCTTCCCTGAAACTAGCGGCCTAACATTTGGGAGGGATACTGCATATAGACTATTAAGTTGCTAGCGGTCGGCGTTATACTTTCAATAAAAAAACCTACAGAAAAACTTGTCGAAGGTTTAACTGGAGCTTACGCTTGGAAGTTTAAAACATAAAACTTCATCTGCTTGTGTTTGACACGTATGGTAGAGCATCACTACAAGGGAATTCCAAAGCTAATCGTTGTCTTTTATTGATATGCACCTGCTTAAATGACAATACACGAATTTTATTTATTGCGCAGTATTTTATAGAAAACTATATTTTGTGCAGTGTCATACTTCGCAAATATTTTTCAAGTGACTGCATCGCTCAACTTCAGAAGATAGAATGATATTACTCTGAACTTACAACTGCGGAAAAGAATGTCTCAGCTTGCATTTCGTGTATCAGCGATTTGGTAATCGCTTATTGCTAAATAGAACATGGCACAAAATTACAACAAAACAAGAATAAAATAATTTAAATAACATATGTTTCTCACAATTTACTGTAACATATCTCATGTAATTCGAAATAATAATTGTTATAATCGATTTTTAACTACACTGCTGGACAATTGCTAAGGACGGATCATAAACGGCTATATAGCGCATAAAAAGTAGGTGTGGTTGGATGCCAAGTGAAATCAAATAATGTCAGAATGTCAGGACATTACAAGAAAAAAATTTATTGTGCTCTGAAATCCAGAAGGTTTTGGAACGTCTTCAATGGACAAACAGGCCATTTTGTGCAGAATACGTAAACGTGAAAAAAATGCAATTACCGTCCGCAGGCGTTCCAGCGTAAGATGTCAATACGGGATATGGCCACCATGGAGGGCGATGCAAGATTCCACACGTCGTGTCATGCTTTGCACAAATTATCAAGCAGCTGTTGGGGTAAATTATCCCATTCCTCTGTCAGTGCACAAATGAGGGTGTCCTTGTTTATTAGAGGGCATTGGCGACCAGCAAGACTCCTCCCCAAAGCATCCCACACAATTTCAATGGGATTCAGATCTGGAGAACGTGCTTGCCATACAAGGCGTTGAATATCCTCGCTCTAAAGACACTCCTGGACAGCGACTGTTCGATGACATGTTGCTTTGTCGTCCATGAAAATGAATCTATCACCGACAGCACCACGGAACATGCGAACATGAGGTAGCAGAACATCATTAATGTATCGTTGGCCAGTCATAGTCCCAGGTGGAAGCACATAGAGGGACGTACGGCTATTGATCATGATGCCATTCCATACCATGACACTGCATGTCGGATATCGGTCTCTTTCCTGTATGTTTGCTTTAAAATATGCAGTACCACTATCACGCCAGATCAGTTGTCGTCGACAATCAGACGATAGACTGTACCTGCTCTCATTTGAGAAGAGGACAGCAGACCAGTCGTTATCAGTCCAATTACGATGTTGATGACACCATTGCAAACGGGCGGTACGGTGACGTCTGGACAATGGGATGCACACAACAGGACGGCGGGCGTATAGTCCTCCTTCATGCAAACGTCCGGCGACAGTTTCTTGATAGATCCGCTTGCCAGTTGCAGCCATAAACTGATTTGCTACTTCACCAGCTATGCTGCGCCGGTGTCTTTTTGTTGACAGCACTATGTACCGATCTTCTGCAGGTATCGTACTGCGAACACGACCTCCCCGTGACGTTTGCTACACTCTCCATTTGTTTGAATCGATTTCCAAAGCCTTGAAACAACACTTAGCTGACGTCGAACTCTTTGGTAACATCTATTATTTTTCGCCCTACTTCAATCTTGCCAATAATACGGCCACGCGTAAATCATCTAGGTGATGTCGGGAAGACATACTGAAAATTGCAAGTTCGTCAACTGATTCTTTCCCTTTCAACTTTGCGTTTGAACAACAACGGTCAATACGCGTCAAATCCTTTATATCTCTTATCCGCGCTATGACGTCACGAACAAGTTCGGCAATCCAAAATTTGCATACGCACAACACGTCTTACTGTATCCCGCACTTATGGTAATTTCCACATTTTCCAGCCTTCCATTTTATGGTTGCTATCGTTGCTATTGTCATCCGTCCTTAGCAATTTTCCGGCAGTGTATTATTACCGAATTGAAATAAATCACTTAGTTTCATCTGGAGGCCAAATACCGACAAATATTATGTGCTCTGCATTTAGAGGAATATGAATCATTAGTAAACTGCAAACAAATTTGTTCAAACATGAATTTATACTACTCAGAATTTTAGGATTTACGATTTGAATATGAAGATATTAATATATTTATATATATTTGTATAGCATTCAATTAAATATTTCTATGAAACATTAGTTCGAATCTATTTTTTCCCTATCTTTGAATTTGTACATTTTAGAATTGAAGGATTCACGATTTGAATAATAAGATATTAATGTCGTTACATATCATTATCATCATCATCATCATCATCGTTAAACATTATCAATCCACTGCTGGATGAATGTCTCTCCAAGTTTCCTCCACAACGGTCTGTCTTGTGCCAGTCTCCTCCATATCACTCCCGCATACTTACGAATTTCATCCACCCATCTTCCACGTGGTCTTCTTCTGTGTCTTTTCCTGTCCCTTGGAATCCACTCTAAAATTTCGGATGTCCATCGATGGTCTGTCCTTCTGGCAGTATGTCCAGCCCATTGCCATTTCAGGGATTTAACTCCGATCATGATGTGTTACACTCTTGCCATTTTTCGGATCCACGAGTTCCTCTTCTTATCTCTCCTGGTTACAATAAGCATGAACCTCTGGATGCTTCTTTGAGTTGTCTGCAGCCTTTGTATGTCTCTTTTAGTTAAGGTCCACATCTCTACACCATACGTAAGCACTGGAAGGATATAATGGCATATTGCTCTTGAAAATTATGCTGTTTCTTCCAAACGTTCTCCAGGCAAGTTTTGTGCGCCGATTGATTTCTTCATCAATGTGACCCCTCACTTGATATAAGCTGTCCAAGATAAACGTACGTGTTCGTTATCTCCAGCTTTTCTCCATCAATCGATAAATCTTCATTTCTTGTAAAAGCATTGAACATCACTTTTGTCTTCTGAAAGTTACTTTTTTAATTTCACTTCTTTACTCTTGTCAGCAAGTTCCTGGGTCATACTCTGCAGCTCTGATGGGGTACTTGCAAAAATGACTACGTCATCAGCAAAACGAAGGTGGGTTAGACAATCTCCATTAAACTTTATCCCTTTGTTTTCCCAGTTCAGTGATTGAAAGACATTTTCCAATGTGGCATTAAAGAGCTTCGGAGATATGTTGTCACCTTGTTTCACTCCTTTTTCCAATTTTTATGTGTGTTGTATTTTCAAGCAGCCGAATCTTTGCACTTGCATTTTCATAGTTGTTATTAATAATATTAATGTATGCGTCTTTAATACCGCAGGATTTCAGAGCCATTATAACTGCTGATGGTTTCGCCGAATCAAAGGCTTTTTTCATAATCGATAAAAGCCATGCACAATGAAAATTCATATTCCTTCGCTCTTTCAATTAGTTTTCTCTGTACGTGGATATGATCTATTGTGCTGTGGCCACTCCTGAATCCAGCTTGTTCTCTCGGTTGAGCCATGTCCATTGTCACCTTCAAGCTGTGTGAAAGAACTTTAGTGAAGATTTCATAAACCACTGATCGGAGGCTGATAGGTCTGTAGTTCCTGAGATCCTCAATGTCACATTTTTTATGTAGCAGGGTCATTGTAGCATTGTTCCAATCCTCAGGAATCTTTTCTTTATTAAGGCATCGAATGAACATTTGGGCAAATACTGTTTCGATTTCTCCACTTGCTTCTTGTATGATGTCTACAGTAATTCCATCTTCTCCTGGAGCTTTTCCCTGCTTCATGTTCTTGATTGCATGTGCAACTTCTGCTGAGAGGACTGGGAGGACTGGAAGAACTCTGGTACTGGTACCTTTCATGATGTCTGGAGTACATTTATCATCCCTTTCATATAATTTGGAGTAGAAATCTTTCATTCTTGCCAAAATTTCGCCTTTATTTCGTGTTACAGAACCATCTTCTTTTCTCAGTGCCATAATCTGTTTTCTTCCCTTACTGAGATGTCCCTTTGCTATCTTTAGGCTTTGGTTGTTTTCAATTGCTTTCCTCACTATTTCACAGTTGAATTTCCTTATGTTTTCAGTGATACTTTTTCGTACTGTCCTGCATAGGTCTATATATTCCACTTTGGAAGCTGCATATTCTTTAGTTGTCCTCATCTCTCTTCTTTTTTGCATCAACATTTTCGTTTTTCCTGATAATTTGTTCACATGCAACTTGTTCTTCGACCCAGCTAATTTCTGTTGCTGTTTCCTTAAGAGCTTTGGTTACTTTTCTGTTAACTTCAGAAATATCCACTTCTTCCGATGTTAGGCCTTCTAAAGAAGAGAATCTGTTCTTTAGTTTCAACTTGAAGGTATTATTGTGTTTTTAAGGTTGGTTATGTCAATACATTTTGTTTGTCTTATGATCTTGCCCCGTTTGAGTTCAGTGTTGAGGTGCATCTTACATCTCACCAATCTATGGTCACTACCTGTGTTGAACTTGTTTAGCACACTGCAGTCTTCTATACGAATTTTTTGTCACACATAATAAAATCAGTTTCACTTGTCGTCCCATTTGGATGTTTCCATGTTCATTTCCTGTGTGGCTTTTTCTTGAAAAACGAGTTCAAGGTAAAAATCCCTTCTGCCTCTGCAAACTCTTCGAGAGTATTTCTACGCTGGTTTCTGTTGCCGTGACCGAATTTTCCTACTGAAGTTTCATTCTGTTGCCGTTGCCCTATTTTGCATTGAAATCTCCTATAATTATCTTCTAACTGTTGTTTACCTTTATTATTAAGATGACGAATTTCCTCATAAAATTCTTCAATTTCTTCTCAGGAGGACTTGTGGTTGGTGCATAAGTTTGGAATAATCTGAGCCTGGAATCTTTCTCTGAGAGTTGGATAACGAGTCGTGCAGCTCTGTCAGAGGAACGTTTAACTTCTACAACCTTTATCCTTTAGTTTCTTGTTTATTATAAAATCCAACACCACCTAGTTCTTCCAGTATCAGTCCCCACGATAGTAGAAGGTAGATGTCCACTTTTTCCAGTTCAATGCCAGAGATTTTCTTAATTTTCTCTCGTACCTCTCACTTTGAATGCCCGACGATGTCTTACTTGATCATTTGTAGTTCCTCTTCCAACTCAAGAAGCCTTGAACTCAGAAGATAGGGAGCGTCCATTACACGTAGCCAAAGTCAGCATCAGATGGGCAGCCCAGTTTGGTCACTCCGGGGATTCTTAGCACCCTCTGTCTTCATGTCGCACTGGCTGCTGCCTTGGCCAGGTACATTCCAGCTGCCGGAGACTGAGGGCCAAGATTTCAAGTTGTGGAAGGTCATTTTGGAGGGGTTTGGCCATAACTCACCACGCTGGCCAAGCGGGTTGGTGAGTGTGGGGTAGCATTTCTTCAAATCCTGATGGTATAGTTATACCGCTATTGGCGGTCATCAGAGCCTTTTTAAGTTGGAACAGGATGTATCACGATAAGGCGGGGTTGACATTTCGTCAAGGAGATGCTGTGATGCGTTACGCATCACTCTGACTCTTACATAAATATATATACAGCGTGTCTCACAAATACACGGCAAAGTTGCAGGAATGAGTTCCTTTCATAGGCAGATCAGAAAACAAGTTTTTTTATCCACATATGTCCGGAAATGCTGGGTTTTCGAGGTTAAGCCTTGAAGGTCTGTTGCTATGAAACGTAATTGTTTTCGCATTACATGACTCAGGTCTGGTTCTTGGTTTCCCAGTTATTCACCGGATAGTTTTACCTCCCTCAGGTGAATTCCTTCCATCACAAAGTACTGAAAAGAATCTGGTGGTTTTCATACTTCAACCATGATGCGCACTCAAATCAGGAGCAAGCAGATATGCACTTGCGTATGTATGGTTTCGTGGATCGCAATGTTCTGGAGTTTGTACCACGAAAGGTTACCAATATGGGCGAAGATGTCGAGAAAGGAAAATGTTTGAAAGTATCCTTATCGCTGCCTTTGTGAACACGGAACTTTTACATCTCAAAGTGCTGCCGACAGAGGACGACCAAGATCTACGACCCTTGGAAGTAAAGGCGGAGATTTTGATGTTGTACACATGCGATTCCTGTGTATCAGCCAACACGCAAGATTAGCAATGCAACTGCCTGTTCATTGCTCGATCATATTTGGAGAGTGCGTTGCGTGAACAACACATGTATTCGTACCATCTACAACGCGTACAGGCTTTGTCACTAGTGAAGAACCCTGGTGCGAGTATTGTTCTGCCACTAGTTCTTGCAGAAGTGTTGTGACCGCAACCCCTAACTTTCCTGCCTTAGTGATATTCACCGATTAAGCACAGTTCACATGCGGACGGAATCCCAAACTTTGGACAATCAGTATGGATGTAAGCCGAGGAAAACTCACATGCAATTCTTCCATCACGTCACCAACAGCGGGTTCAGCGTAAACATCTGGGCGGGTGTTTTTGGTGATAAGATATTAGGGCCCAATGTACTTCCTGCGACAAAAATCATGGACGGCCGGACCACACCGTTTTGGAAAACAACATACGCCTGATTTCTTGGACGATCATTGTGAAGTGTGCTTGTTAATTATTTGTCTAGCTCGCAATTACTTGAATCGAAAATTTCCCAGTCGGTGGGTAAGTAGAGGTGGACCAACTGCCTGGCTCTTCCGCGTACTCACCCGCACATTAAAAAACCCTCTAGATTTATTGTGGGGATATTTAAAATTATCGATATATTCGACTCCAGTAGCAGATGATGGAAATTCTCCCGCGAATAGAATTGGTGGCAGGTTTTGGAAACATTACGACACCTTGCTTGAAATTTGACAGCGTGTTTGCGCGTCCTTGAGACATCGATGTGAATCCTGTATTGAGGCAGAAGGTGGACATTTTGGAACAATTACTAGAAGGTCATGTGAACTGTTAAGTTTCATAGACAGACCTTTATAACTCAAGAAACGAAGCATTTTCGGACCTATGTTGATATAAACTTGTTTTCTCTTATCTATCTATGAGGGAACTCATTCCTCGATGTTTTGCGTCGTATATTTTTGAGACACCCTGTATGTCTTATTTGTTTATTCTTGAATTAAATGTTTCTGTAAACAACTTGAACCTTTTTCTCTTCTCTCTCCCTAATTAAGTAGATATCTTGAATTATTAGAACATATACATAAGGGACGCAGAACTTTTGTTTAAAGGCCTTTTCATATTGTCACTGAAGAAGAAGATCAGGATTGTCTTCCAAAGAACGCCAGTTTTTACTTTGGAAAATGTAGGACGATTATCCACGGCCGAGTACATTTACGTTTTTGAAGAAAATTCTCCGTTCTGGTCGGAATTCCCGCTCACATAATTTCATTTAGAAACTTTGGAAATTTTTGAAATCTTAATCCATAATTTCCTGCTTAGGCAAAAAGCGTCAAGAAGATAATATTCCATGGCAGTTACTTTGCAATGAGTGCTTAAATGCGCAGTTTGGAAGAAATTCATTTCCTAAAACCAATTTCTTTTAAATTTTTTATAATTTCATTTATCTGTTCAACGTCTAAAATTTTTTTCTAACTGCGATTTTTTACGCTAACGAAAATTCACGCCAAAGAAGAAAATATAATTTAATAACAGAAAAATTGGTCCTAATAAAGCGAGAAATCTTAAAAAAATTTGGAATCACTCAAAAAATCTTGCTCTTTATTCCAATTGACCAGTCCACTTTTGAATTGGTCATTATTTGTGGTTTCGATTTCATACTGTTCTTCAGTTTTATGTATAACAGAATGCTCTCAAACATTCAAAACGCTGCAATCCTGAAATTTGACAAACTGAGATATTCTTTCTGAATCACATTTCTAATTTTATAGAGTTCCGGTAGATAGCGCAATGCTCTCATGGTGTTCTTCCACTTTGGAGAAGTTGATATATTAGTCCAAAAAATCGTTCGAAAAGTTTATAATTTTACCATTTACTGATAGATTTATTCTCTTTACCCGAAGTACGAAATCGGAGCTGTGAATAGAAAACGAAGAGGGAAAATGGTTTCGAATAGCTTAATCAAGGCAAAATAACCCGAGTGAACATTGATGCGAGAGATATTTTTGATCACGGAATATCTCAGGATCTGGAGCATCTGGAGTACTTGAGGTCCTTCATGATGTAAAGTCACTATTTGTGCCCCCCTGAGTAACACTTTGAATGACGCTTTTCTTTTGTCCATTTTTCGCTATACAGAAAACACGTAAAAACATCTCAGTATGAAAACTCAGAAGGGCACACTAACGCTCCTACGTTTCCCCCAACTCTATCTACAAAACAAGCTGCTTCTCTGTATGATGATGCAACACAGACAGGAATTTGAGTAATACAGGCAGTACCTGAAGCAATAGGCAGAAATCAATCGTTACCAACAGGTGATCCTGAACTTTTGTAAATGACCTTAGTTATTAACAGGAAATCAATTTTGACTTCCACGAGCCTTGAGTGAATTAAAAGAACCTCATAACGTAAATGTATTTAGTACACTTGTGTGCAAAAATTAAGGACAAACAGGAGAACTTAGCATAACAGCGGAACGAGCAGGCCGTACGCGACCGAAAGACCACTCAGGAGATAGACTAGGGTCTCGTACGGTAGGGCATGTACATATATGCAGCATGACGTAAGGCGGGGAGTGTCGGAAGGGCATAAAGCACACGGGCGGTGTGCACGCTCAGCTATTCGGTGAAGAGCTACAGCCCGGTGTACATCGGTTTGAACGACGTCAAGTTGTCATCGTTCAAACCAATGTACACCGTGCGATAAAGCGACAGGAACACCGTGACGGCTGTTCCTTGTCGTTTGAAATGCTTGAAGAACATTTCAAACGACTGGAACCGCTGTCCGAGAGATTTAGCAGTGGTCGTCCAGGAGCAACCACGGCGGCGGACGACCGGTATATTGACCTCACAGGAGAGAAGAGACCAGACGGCAGACAGGCGCGGGTGAAATCCCAAGGCACATGCAGCAGACAACTGAACGTCCGTTATCGTACACAGCCAGCACGTGTCCAGGTGGCTGCACAAAGGTGGTCTATTTGCACGACAACCAGTACGGTGTGTAAAGCCATTAACGCCTGCTCATCGGAGACGGCGGTTTCTGTAGTGCCAGGAACACAACGATGCGAAATGGACACATCAGGAATGCGGTCGAGTTCTCTTTACGTATGGGAGCCGATTTAGAATGACTAGTGATTCTGGACGTAGGCTACACATCTGGAGGGAGCAGGGAACACGCAATCACACATCCAACATCATCAAAAGGGACCGGTTTGGAGATGGAGGAGTTCTCGTTTGGGGCGGTATCACAAGCTTGGTAGCAGTACTGACCTCCACATCTTCCAAAGAGTTTCAGTCACTGGTGTCCGTTATTGTACCGATGGTCTCCTGCCTCACGTGCATCTTTTTAAAGGTGCTGTGGGTCCTGAGTTTTTCTTCATGGACGACAAATCGCTACTCCTCGTGGTACAGTGGCTGTCGCAGAGCTGTTGGAGAGTGGAAGATGTTCAGAAGCCCACATGGATTGGTCCGCAAGGTCCCCGTGACTTAAATCCAATCGAACACGTGTGGGACCTTCTCAGGAGATGCTTGGCAGCACGTCACCAGCCGCCAGCTATGATTCGGCAGCTGCAATTGCCCCTACAAGAGGAATGGGCAGCGATGCCTCCAAGAAGCTGCTTATGACAACCTCGTCCTCAGGGGCGGCATGGACAGACGTTGTAAATCCTGCAACGCAGTCAGGGGTGATCTTATCATCTATTAAAGACTGGATTTTTTTGGGGAGCCGCCTGTCACATGAAGGTTTCTGTCTTCTGTCCAGTTGTGCCTCGAAGCTGCTTTTCCAATAAAGTGCCTTTTTATCCTTTGGATTCCTTTTTTGGACGGTTTTTCTCACTTGTCCCATATTCGTACATCTTTGGGGATCTTGTGGCATGATTTGGGTGGATGTAAGAGCACGTCGTTACATTCCACAAATCCTCTCGTCCTTAATTTTTTCAGAAAGCCAGTTAATCATGGCTTAAAAGTGACACTGCTGTTTTGTTTGTTGTTTTTCATTTTTGGAGGTTTAACGACCTCACTGAGCAACCTCCACAAGCTAACAGCAGATGTTGCACGTCCCTAATTAAGGACGACTGATTATCAGCTGGGACCGTACACAGCATCCATGCCTCAGCGGGATTCGATTGTAAACTTCTGGAATCCCGGGGAGAGATTCAGCGCAGAATGGGCAGAAACCATCGCTCAGAAAGTTGTGCAACTGAGGAGGCGCAGGCACTGCATCGCGACGATATGCGCAAAAATAATGCTTTGCGACATTGAAGCGGCTATATATTTGATAGTGCACGGGTAGATGTGTTTGGAGTTGAGACAGAAGTTGAAATAGTAAGTCAGACAAATATGGATTGTTTCCTTCGGTACGTAAACTGGTCAATGACGAAAACGAATTGAAACAGGCATCAACGCTGAAGATGACTAACTGGTGGATATTTCTTCCTTGCGTAACATCTTTGCAGCAACAAAGTAATGGAAAATTACTATAATATATTTATAATGACAGAATTTTTCAGTCATTGCGTGACACAGGCGTTTTTGTGTAATCGCGCACGTTGCGTTGACTTTTAGCCCTTTGGGGCGGCTGTATATCTGAAGGATAATATATCTGCCTGTAACAGGAACTGTTGTGTTTCTCCTAATCCCTACCGACCTTAACGATTAAGAGAAATTTCTGCTTTTCATAGCTAACAGTGTTGATGTAGTTTTATTAAGCCTGAATCATAAAAATAAGGGGATATCACATACAACTCGCTTTCTAAGATCTCGATGAA